>SNQJ01S0073692.1:0-24312 GCA_010110895.2 Picea sitchensis
CCTTCCTCGATCAGTCCCACCCTTCATCCGAAGAGTGCCAAAGTGGTTGATCTGGTTACATCATCAATCAATCCCACTCCTCCTCTGAAGAGTGCCAAAGTGGTCGATCAAGTTCCGCCATCGTTCGATCCTACTCTCCCTCTAGAGATTAAACTCGATACTGCCCATGTTTTTCTCGTTAATACAGAATCTACCATGCCGGGGGGCATTCCTCCTTCTCCTATGAAAACCCTTCCACGTAATGAGGCCATCCTTTTCGATTGGGGTGTGCTAACTAGACCTCGTCTTCCCTCTCACGTTCCTTTCAAGATTGTAGTACAGGTTTGTGGTCGAGAGTTTCCTCATACACTGATAGATGAAGGTTCGTCCGTTAGTATTTTGTCCTCTATTGCTTGGAAAGCTTTGGATTATCCTCAGCTTGTGTCAGTTACCCAAACTCTGTTTGCTTTTAACAGAAGAACCAGTCACCCTTTAGGGATCCTTCCTCAGTTTCCCGTAACTTTGGGAGGAAAAATTGTCTTTATTGACATTATGGTAGTCCAGGACCCCTTGGATTTCGATTTACTCCTTGGGCGAGATTATGTCTATGCCATGAAAGCTATTGTGTCCACTCTCTTTCGTGTAATATCTTTCCCTCACGATGGAAGAATGGTAACTATTGATCAACTTTCATTTGTTGGCCCTAACTTGACCATCAACCCAATGAACTCCCTAAAAGGTTCTTATACGCAGTCGATATCACCCCTGCCATAGGTCAATTATGTGGCATTGTCTCCAATGACTTCAACTTCTGATGATTTAGATTCGGTAGTTGACATGGTGGTCTCTTCGGTAGGGCTATTGGAGATTGATCGCCTTACCCCTATCACGAACCTCGACATATGTTCCTTCCATAGTGTTCTTCTTCCATCCAGTGAAGCTCTCTTGGAAGCCATGACCGAGTTTTGTCCCTTGACATGGTGTCCTTCTAGAGCGTTATCCTCTTGGAAGCCATGATCAAGAATAATTTAACGACCATAGTTTCTCTCTCTCTATGGCAAGCTTGTTAAAAAATGAAACAGAGGTCATGAGCATAGTTTTTCTTTTGTGTAGCAAGCTCGTTAAAAAATGAAACAAAAATTTGGGGATTGAACCCGGAGCCTTGAGCATAGTTTTCCTCTCTGTAGCAAGCTCGTTAAAAAATGAAATAGAGGTCTGGGGACTGAACGCATAACCTTGAGCATAGTTATTTTCTTGTGTCAAGCTCATTAAACAATGAAACAATCACCTCTCATACCAGGTCGAGTCTTTCGCCAGATCTCGTAGATGTCAAGTCGAGTATTTCGTTAGGTCTCGTATTTGAACCTTCATTTCATCCATCTGTATCTTTTTTCTCCATCTAGTACATAAATTGGTGACAAACTCAAAGTCGGTGAATGAATTGAATCTTGGGGGGCATGTCTCCAGCCTTTGATGATCATTCTGGAGTTACGCCACTAGCTTTTCAAGCTATGGGCATACCGAGCTTAGTCTTTGTTCCTTCTCGTGCTCGTAAAAACATGAGAACACAACTGAGTAAACTTTTAACTCTTTTTCGAACTCGCATGGTTATACGAAAAAGGAACCCCCTGGAGTCTCCTTTAAGATTTTTTCAGACTCTCTAAACATGAAAAGATTGTCGAGTGATCTTGCTTCCTTTCACACTCATTAAAAGGTTTGAAAGGGCGTCTTTCAAGTGATAATTTATCTCTTTTTCGGCCTCGTGAGACTAACATTACGAAAAAGGACAACATCAGAGTCGTCTTTAAATTATTTTCAGACTCTCTAAACATGAAAACAACCAAGTTTACCTTCTCTAGACTTGTTAAACAATCATACATTGAAGGGCCCATACATAACTGAACCCTTACTTCTTCCAGTTCGTTAAACAAAGGAAGAGGGACTTACCGAAGGTGAGTCATATCGAGCATGTGTTACCCTACTTGAGCTTGTTAAATTAAAAAGAGGTACTCGTCTATATGGGTGGGGGAAAAATCGAAGGAAGCAAGCCAAGCAGTTTTGGGGAACATTACAAGTCGCTCTTACGGTCGCCCTTGAACATGACACTTTGTCTTTGCACGCATTCTAATCTGCTGAACCTCTACACTGAGCCAATCTTCTAAGTTTCTTTACTCCTTTAGGTCACCCAACGAAAGTCACTGTGTCCATTGCATCATCAAGTTTTGGTCCATGTCATGTTTCTGCTGTTGTGCCTCAGTGTTCAAGGGAAGTATCTGCCTCGAGAGTCAACCATCACAAATATCTTGTTTCAATACCCGTGTCGGTCCATGTTCATTTGATCTACCAATTTACATCTCTATGTCATTTTCATGTCATTTATGGGGGATACATCAAGGCCCTCCTTCGACGAGTCTATTCCTGTCGACTTCAACGCATCATCCAGGAGATAGATTTAGAAACCAATTAGTACCTTGGGACTTGCATGCCTCAATGGCAGGTCTCCTCGCGTCCGACAATGGGTTTACATCATTGACCTCTAATCAGATGATTCCATGGATGTTCGACTTCAACCCATTCACATTTGTTGAAATGTACTAGACTACCTTGGGAATCATCAACATCAATGGTGATTTCCCTCGTGCTTGTTAATGATTTAAATCATTAACTGATAATCAAGTTGTTTCTGCCATGTTCGACATCAAGAAATCTATTCACATGGTTAGATTTGTACTTCATTGGGATCGGTAAGAAGACCCTGGGTTGAGTTATCACTCTTATATATACTCTGCCCAAGTTGCGACAGAGTTTTCTTTTGAACTATGACACATATACTATCACATAGATCCACTTTGTATTGGTCGTGGCTATGTCTTGTCATCTCGTAGATCCACTGTGTATTCTTCATGGCTACGATCAATTCAGGTCATAGGAGTATAGATCCACATTGTATCTTCAGTGGCTATACCTTTTATCAATATAATTATGGATCCGCAGTGTATTTTATGGCGGCCATACTTTGGAAGTCCTTATCACCCAAGCATAGGTATGCCTGCCTTGGGTTTGAAACATGTTATAATATTTGTTGGATGGTTGTGTGCAACTTCTATCAATATCTCTGCGTCCGTACCCTTGCTTGAAAAAGTCTACAAAGTACTTCATTCATCACGTCTTCTAACTTTGCACTTTGGGGGGAAATCTGTTACACCTCAAAATTACTCACTTAAATAGTGTCACAAGTGTCATCATTACAAGTGTTGTAAGTGTCGCATCTTGTCCGCGCCGCATCTCGACCACAAGTGTCGCAAACATCATACTACCATCTTGCCTATGTCGTGTCTCTAACGACATCACAGGGACACTTAAGACACCCTCAAAGATTGGTTTAGAAGAGGAGAAATCATTTGACAAAGAGTGCAAACCTTTTGCCAGTGAAAAACCCACTCAAATATCAATTTTGGAAGGCAGTGCTCCCCTATGCACTGTTAGGGAGTGCTAGTGCTCCCTAGCCTTCTTTGGGGGAGCGTTCCAAGCACTCCGTGCCCCCTTTTGGGGGATGGCTGCCCTTTCTGAGAGAAATTTTGGTTTGTTGAGATAAATCAGGGAAGAATCCTCTCAATCTCTGAAGGTAGTTGGATTCGAATATGAGGTCAAGGCATGATCTTAGGGAAGATCCACAACTGAAGGAGAGGAATCATCAACTTATCCCAAAGATCTCTCAGGTGGTTGGGTCTCTACAAGCTTATATAAGGAGGCCTTCTCATGGTGAAGGGGAGATAGAGATGAGAGATACCAAACTTATGATCTCATGAGTGGTATTGGGAGAGACATTGTGAAGCATCTAACTTATGATCTCATAAGGGAGATATCATTGATCATCAACATTCTGTGTGTGGATTATTTGAGCAATGGTCTGGACAAAGGGAGCTTGGTGAAGCTGCTGCACTACATCCATGGCTGTAAGCATCACTTTGTTCTCATTAATATAAATTCATGCTTGGCCTATTTCCTTTAAATTTTGTGTATATGAACTTATTTCTTTCATATATCCATTATGAAGCTAATCATAGTAGAGTAGGAAGTATTGTTGTTGTTTCTCATTGTACCACATGACCTTCAGAAGAACTTGGAGATCAAGATCAGCCTGGAGCGAGCAAGGACAAACGTCGGTAAAAAGGTATTTACCATTCTTCCCTCCTCTTCTTTAATAGTTTAGCTCTATGATAAAGGAATGTCAGTGTCCATAATAGAACTTTTTGTCTTGGAGTTAGGGGTCTAACATCCAAGAGGAAATCCACTTGTCCACAGGGGGATTCTCCTATAACACATGGTAGAGCGGTTGTGGGCTATGCATTTCCTTTTTAGTGCCCCTGATTGACTTCAACCTAGAAGGTCTTCATAAAAATATGTTAACCAAGGTGGAGCATTTGTGGGTTATGCATTTCTTTTTTAGTGCAATAACTTGGTGACACATGCAAAGTAAATGGATAAATAATAAAGGGCTTGGAAAAAATATGCTTCAAAAAACAAAAAGAGAAAAGAGATGTGGCTAGCCCTCAACAAAGGCTCCCATAAATGAGACAATACAAGCCCATTTATGTCATGAAACCCCATACCTGGAAGTCTAACCACATTCACTTCACATTCACTACATGACCTAGAGAGGTTTCTCCTTGGAAACTTCCCCTACTTAAGGAATTGGTTTACCCAATAGGGCACTATGACACCCCTCCCATATTTAAATTTGGCAAATTGTATAATGTCTTTATGCATTGGTTTATTTTGAAAAGGGGGATTTTGATGCACATGTTTATGTGGTTCTTTTATTAGATATGGCTTACTTGGCATGATATTGTGACTTGTGGACCCTTGGAGGGTGTACTTGTTAGTCTTTACAAGTCCTTGATAGGTGAAAGCTTCACCATGAAGGCACAAGGTCACTTAGACCTTCATTTTGGGCATGAAGCCCACCGGTTGGATGACGCACCCCCTCTCTTTGGACAACTTGGAAGATAGATGTTTCCTTTGGAGGCACTTGATTATCCCTTGGAGTCGATTCACTAGCCCTCTTAGCCCCAATGTTTGCCTTTAGAGGCTGCATTTTACTCTTTCGTGGCATGCCGTCACATTTTGAGGGTTAGGGCTTGGTGGTGTGGATGATTTGATGATGACTTGGCACATGTGGATCGAAGAAGACCCTTGCACTTGGAGATATGGCCTTTGGAGGCCCAAAAACTCCCTCAAAAGGTTCAATAACTTCCTCTCCATGACAAAACGTCTCCCTTAGAGCATGGCGTCACCCCTAAAAGGGGATTTTATTTTTGCAAATTTGAATTTTAAATTGTAAATGGACAAATAAAGGAGGCTGGTCTCCCTATTTTTATGTTGACTTGTTGAATGTCGACAAAAAGGTTTTAGGTGACCTCCTATAAAAAGAGGACACCCCTTTTTTCATTTGGATATAACTCACTTGAGAGTTACATACTCTCTTGGCTGAAATTTTTTCCCTACTTGGGAAAAATGTTCTATCTCTCTCTTAAATGTCTCTTGGATGCTAGTACTTGGTCATTTGGTGAAATAAATCTAGGTGTTATCTTTTGGATGCTTTGTTCTTGGTATGTTGTGGAATATACTTGATAAAGAAGGGTTTCTTCATGTTATTCTTGGAATTGGTAAGGAATTTCTGCATTTATTGTTTGGTTTCTTCTTGTTTCAAGCATCAATCTAGACCCTTGGAGGAGTATAAGGGAAAACACCCTCCATCAAGTCTACCTTGTTATCTTTGAATAAGATATATTTTGCAAAGGTTGCTAAGAGGAGTAAAAGGGCTTACACCCTCCTAGATTTACATTGCTAGTTTTGTTTTCTCTAGGAATTAAAAGGGCTTACACCCCTAGAGAAGTAACAAAGCTAGCCCTCACTCAAGAGACCCCATTAACCTAACTGATTAGGCACTATTCTAATTTGATTTGGAGATATAAAATCATTGCATTGGTATACATGAAATGTTGAGATATTGAAATTGTTCAAGTTGGAATCAATTCTTCATGTTAGAGGCTTGCTTATGCCTTAAGGGAATCCTCTTTTAGCAAAGCAATTTGTTGTTGTAATAAATTTAATTCTATAGCCATTAGGGTTGTAGAAAACTCTATTTTTCATTCATTGTTCTCTAATCAACCGCTGAAATTTACTTGTGAACCTGGATTATTATTCTACTGATCATTTGCTATCTTTCTAATGGTTTACTTGTCAATTTTTATGGTTAGATCTTGTTGTTGTAGCAATTGTTTCCTACAACCATTTGGATTTCATAATAAATTATTGATAACACCTAATAAACAACCCTAAATGCCATCAAAACTTGCATTTAAGTATTGGGATATTATCTACATGAATACAGCTTGATTACCTATTAATTATTTGATGTTTTGGATGGTTAATGTTGTAGCTAATAACACATTTATTTGTTGATCTATATATTTCCATAATGTTTCAATCTGGGACAAAAATATTATCTTGTCGATTCCCATTTGATTTAAGTCTGGTTTATGATCATTTGTCTTGTTCCAGGCAGGGCTAACATTGTTTTGCAGGTACAAAACACTTGGAAACCTTCTCCTCCTTCACAAGACTCTTTTCCAATCCATTCTTAATCTCCAAGCTTGACCTATATGGGTTTCACTCGTCATCATATCACTTTGCATCTCAATCCCCCCAAGGTCATTGAGATTCCCCCCTTGTGGTGATTTATCGTCACTAAAGCAAGGGGAGTGTCTATCTAAGGTGACAGTGGGTAGGTACTCCCATAGTTGTCACACTTTCGTGGATTGGGTTAGGCTTTGCCCAATCTACAGATTGCGTGATAACAGTCCCTTCAACAACACCATTGCTCCTTGAAACATCCTCTAGGTTTCTTTCTCAAACATTGTTTTTACCCTTGCATTATCCATTTTTCTTATAGAAATCAAATTTCTAGCCAACCATGGGATGTGTAGAATACCAGGGAGTGTTCTAATCCTTCCATCCATGAGCTTCAACTTGACTTTTCCTCGTCCTATGATTTTGGTTGTTAAATCATCACCTAGGAAAACATCACCTCTATCATACCTTTCATATTCATAGAACCATTCTCTGTGGGGACTTATATGAAACGATGCACCTAAGTCAACCATCCATGCCTCATGATCTACATGTGTGCTTGAAGAAGCCAAGTACACATCCCCTCCTTCTTTTGAGGAGGTTTTTGCTTTTGTATAAGGAGAATCTTTATATCCCTTCCCTCTCTCAACGTTTTTGGATCTGCATTAATTCTTGTAGTGCCCTTATTTTCCACATCTCTAGCATACCTTTACAAACTTTCTAGAACATTTTGATCTACTCTTAGATTTAGATCTCCCACTTGAGGGCTTAGATCTATTTCTTTCCTGGGAGCATCCTCTTGCAAATAATGCATTTGTGCTTTTTCCTTCCAAGTTCTTGCACCTCATCTCCTCTGACTACAAGGATGAGACTACATCACCGAAACTTAAAGTAGTTGTATTACTACATATGGCCACAACCAGACTATCCCACGAGTCTAGTAAAGAGCACAGTAAACTAATACACTTGTCTTCATCAAAAATCTTAATATCAATAGAAAATAATTGACTTACCACGGTATTTAAGGCATTCAAATGATCTATCACCGAGTCTCCATCTTTCATCCTTAGGTTATACAGCTTCTTCCGCAAGAAAATTTTTCTTACCAAGGAATTAGATTGATACAAAGTCCCCAACTTATCCAAATTCCTTGGTTGTAGCTTTCCCTGACACATTAAGTAATAATGAATTTGAGAGACACAACCAGATTGTGCTCTTTGCCTTCTGATCCAATTTTTTCCAGCCTTTTGTCGACATTTCTGTGGGTGTAGTACCTGGATCCACCATGATCCACTGATCTTTCTCTACAAATAGGTCTTCCATCTTGAGGTTCCACGGCTCAAAAATTTTCCCATTAAATTTCTCCATCTCTATTTTCGAACTGCTTGCCATTTCTTTTCACCTAAAGAATCAATACTGCAGATCTGCCGCTGTAACAAGGTTTATCATAACTCATGTACTCATGGAAACATCACGACAAATTCTGCTACTCTGATGGCCACACCCAACCATCATGATAGTGATATTAGGAGGAGGGGAGTTGCCTCCCCTGCCTTCCCCTTCAACCAAAGACTCCTTCCGCAGGCTTGTTGCCGCCCAAGGTAAGAAGCTCTCTCCCTCAGCGCTGCCCAGCTTCGTAAAAAAACTCGACTCGAACCCTGAAATCGAGTTGCCTCTGGAACACCCTATGAAAGTTGTCGTCTCTTTATCCGATCGTGGTTTGGTGGGTCAATTTGTGGGCTTATGGCCATCGACCAGAAATACCGATAACTGGATCCAAAAGAACTGGAAACTGTTGATCCAGAACAACATCACTTGTTATGTGGTGGGAAGAGGATTCTACATTTTTGAATTCATCTCAAAGGAAGACATGGATATAATCTTCAGAAATGGCCCGTATTTTATGGGAACACAAGGGCTATATCTGAATAGATGGACACCAGACTTTGATCCTACGGTGGAAGTTCCCAAGGAAGTTTCGGTCTGGGTACGCCTACCCAACCTCCCGATCCTTGTTGGAATCCTATCTCTCTCCAAACAATTGGAAACTGGCTTGGGAATTATATCAACAGAGCCGACCCCAAAGATCAATACTCCTGTGCATGCATCTGCGTGGAAGTAGAACTAGAGGTAGGCCTCCCAGAGGCAGTCAAGTTAAAGGTTAGAGATTGGAAACACTTCCAGAAACTTGACTATAAACAAATCCATTTCAAATGCAGAGGGTGCCATGAATATGGCCACTTTCAAAGAAACTGTCCAAAAAACCCTAATCAGAAGAAAGAAGAAGGGGAAGGGTGCAAGCAGGCCAAAAAGGTGAAAACAACGGCCAAACTTAAAGAAAAACAACATGAAAAGGAAACCGTAATCTCACCCAAGGAGGTGGAAGTTCAGGTAGTGGCATCCTCATCGGGAAACAATTTCGTTGTGTTAGGAGAGAAGGAACAAACAAAGAAAGCGTCAGGAAAGAAATTCAAGGAGGCCCCTCCCATTGAAATAGAAACGCAAGAAAAGATTACCCCTGAAACATAAAAACACCAAACAAATCAATCATGGCATGAAATAGAAAAAGGACAGGGGAAGGCCACAAATGAACAAGAAGAAAACTGAGACGCGAAACCAGGAGAGGTGTCCACAGATAGTGACTCTACGGATGCAAGTGGTTCCATTGCCATGCCCAAAAAAGCAGGTAGAGGAAGGAATTCCAAAAAAGAAGAAAGGGAAAAGGAAACTTACAAAGAGGTACTCAATGGCTCATAGAAAACAATCAAGCAATTGATTAATGTAAGAACGACAAGAAAGTAGGCTAAGGCTCATAAAGGAGCCAACACCCCCCCCCACAAGTAAATCATGAAACTAGCCTCCTGGAACTATAGGGGTTTCAGTAGCAGAATAAAGGAAGAAGCTCTCAAAGACTTAATCAGAATGTCAAATCCTGAGATCCTATTGATCCAGGAGACAAAGATGGAGGAGCAAGACTTCCTCTAAGCAAGTAAAGCCTTATGGAGAAAAGGCCAGGGGATAGCAGTTAGCGCAAGAGGGGCCTCAGGTGGTCTGGGAACCTTATGGAACACCTTGAAATATTATCTAATCTCTTCTTAAGCATGCAAGCATTGGGTTTTCACCAGCCTATCACATAAAGAGACGGGCCAACTAGTAAGTCTTTTCAACCTTTATGTCCCTGTCTTATTTTCGGAAAAAAGAAACTGTTGGGATTTGATTAAAGCTTTCCTAAACTCAAACGATTTGGAAAATATCAAAATTGGGGGGGATTTTAATGTAACCCTTGCTGTGGAAGAGAAAAAAGGTGGGTCCATTGTGAGAAACCCTGCTAGGGAATGGGTACAGGATATTATGTTAGATTGGGATTTGGAGGATATCAAACGCTCCAGAGGAAAGTTCACATGGACAAACAAGAGAGTGGGGCCAGGACATATTGATGCTCGACTAGACAGGTTTATAGTTCAAAGCTCCTTCCTGCTCCTGGGTTTAATTTTCTCGTCTAAAATCCTCCCGCACAGTGTATCTAATCACAAACCAATCCTGTTAGAGCTCTCACAAGACAAAAATCTAGGTCCTATTCCATTCAGATTCAATCCTGCCTGGCTCCTTTATGAGGGTTTCCATGACCTTGTTACCAAAGTCTGACATGAGAAGGTTTGTAGATCCCCCTTTTTTGTATGGGAAGAAAAGCTTAGGAAGCTAAAAAAAGTGCTAAAGGAATGGGCCAAAACCCAAACAAGCCCGCCTATCAAAAGACAGGAAGCACAAAAAAATCTTGAAGATCACCAATTAGAGATGGAAGGGAAAGAGATCACTAAAGAAAGCCTCGCCAAAGAGGATCATCTTCAAAGGACAATGCACCAAGCCTGTAGAGAGGAGGAAGGGTATTGGTAGCAGAAATCAAGAAACCTCTGGTTAGAATCCAGAGACAAAAACACGAACTACTTCCACAAGCAAGTAGAAGCAAGAAAACAATTCAAGGCGGTCAAAGAAATCCATGATCAGAATCAAGTTATAACATATTTTGAATATATAAAAAATGTATCCTTCGAAACATTCAAAGATCTCTACACGGAAACTCAATCAGCCTTCCCTAATACGAATACCTACCCTCTATCCCTAGTTCCAACCTCTATCCACAAAGTTACCAATGTAAAGCTTTTAGCGCAAGTCAAGATGAAAAAAATTAAAGAGGCCCTGGATCAGATGAACCTGGATAAAGCTCCGGGCCTCGATGGCTTCATAGCCAGATTCTACCAAAATTGCTGGGAAATAATAAAATCAGACTTGCTAAAAATGTTTTTGAAATCTCAAAGATGCAGCAAAATAGGAGGGGGAACAAACTCTTCCTTCTTAGCCTTAATTCCAAAAGAAAAGGGAGTGGTAAGCTTTGGAAGATTCTAACCAATTTCTCTTTGCAGCACTGGATACAAGTTAATCACAAAAATAATAGCCAATAGGCTAAAAAAAATCCTTCTTACCATCATTCTGGAAAATCATGGCGGGTTCATCAAAGGAAGGCAAATAGTGGATAACATCATTCTAGTTTAGGAAGCGCTTCACTCAAGCAATCAAAGAAAAGACAAAGGTGTGATTGTAAAGCTTGACCTTGCAAATGCTTTTGATAGAGTTAGGCATAATTTTCTGTTTAAAGTCATGGAAAACTTC
Source organism: Picea sitchensis (assembly GCA_010110895.2). Lineage (NCBI taxonomy): Eukaryota > Viridiplantae > Streptophyta > Pinopsida > Pinales > Pinaceae > Picea > Picea sitchensis. Next base: position 11,284 of record SNQJ01S0073692.1, read on the forward strand.
GGTTTTGCTCTAGTCTTTATAAGTTGGACAAAATCTTGCATTAGTTTCCCCTAGATTGCCCCCCTAGTAAATGGTCGAGCAACAAAGTTTTTTCAAGCGTCCAGGGGCCTCAGGCAAGGCTGCCCCCCCTCCCCGCTTCTCTATGCTATACAAGCCTCCGTGCTAAGCTTTCAACTAGATTATGGCCAATAACATAACAATCTCCTCGGCCTGAGAATAGCCCCGGGGGTAAAACACATTAACCACCCCCAATTCGCGGACGATACTCTACTTCTAGGAGGAGCAAGTGTGAAAACAACCAGAAAATTTAAAACAAAATTGGACACTTATAATGAGATCTCAGGAAGCGAAATAAGCTTTCCCAAAAGCAAGATCTATGGGTGTAACACCTCTCCAAGGGAAATGCTGGAGTTTTCAAGAGTCCTAGGGATGGAAGGTTTCACCAATTGGGATTCCTTTAAATATCTGGGAGTGCCAATTTTCAGGACCAAACCAAAGGCTTCTCAGTGACTCCCTCTAATAGACAAGTTAAAGGGAAGAATTAACTCTTGGGGAGAAAAATGGGTAAACCTTGCAGTTAAAGTTGTTCTCATAAAGGCGGTTTTAGCAAGCATCCCGATCTTCCAAAGCTCAATACTGCTAGCCCCTACCACCATGATTCAGAAAAGCGACGTCCTTTTTAGACAGTTCCTATGGGAGGGAGGAAAGCAAAATGAGAGGAAACTATATCTTATAAGCTGGTGGAAAGTCACCAAACCAATCTCAAAAGGTGGTCGACATCTCAGAGATATTAACTCTCAAAATCTTGCTCTCGGAGCCAAGATTATTTGGAATCTTGTTTCGGGGAAGTCCACTTGGAGAAAAAAATCAATATGGAAGAAGTACTTCCACGACTAGAGGACTAAATGTCTGGATTAACCTGCAAACACGGTTAAAGGGTCTCCAATATTCAACGTTTGTCTAAAAGCAATGAGATTCTTCAAGCCCAATCTTACCTAGATACCAGGGAATGGAAAGACAATCAACATATGGGATGACTCAGTGTTGGGAGACCCTTCATTAAGCTTGATTGAAGGAACAACTCAACTCAAAGCCTGGATGCAGTCCCAAGCCCTAGTCAATCTTTAGGACATCTTGAGTTGGAGCGAAGATGAGGACAAAACCTGGATCAGGTGGGAAGTCAACAACAGACTTCTAGAGCTTGATGGGGAATGGAATCCCTGCAAGGGAAATCCCTGATAAAACCAATGAAAAAGGACAAGAGGGGATGGGGCACACTTTCTGGAACATACACAACAATAGCAGGGTATAAAATCTTCACAGCAGTTTCCCATGTTCCACCTAACCCTACAATTTGGAAATCCATTTGGAATTCCAAGTCCATTTTGAAGATATACATGTTTGTCTAGACCCTGGCTCATATAAGCATATTAATTAGAGAAAATCTGAGAAGGAGAGGGTGGGAAGGCCCCTCCAGATGTCCCCTTTTCATTCAAGAAGAGGAAACATCAGACCACTTATTTTTGAAATGCCCATTTGCTAAATAGGTGTGGAATCTAGCCCTGGGTCTGAAGCCGGGAACATTCGATCTACCCCAAGAGATCAATGCTTTGCTTCAGAACTGGAGATCTTTCTGTCCATTCCAGATAAGGAAAAAATCCCAACTCAACATCCTCTAGAGCACTCTACCAAAATTCCTTCTCTGGAAAATTTGGTTGGAGCGAAACAACAGGCTTTTCAGGGAGATCACTTGCAACTCTGCACAAGTGGCAAGTAAGATAAAAGGCCTCTTTGGCTAAAGTGCCCCCTACTTCAGCAAAGTAAAGAATTTGAGAGGCCTAGAAGTGGAAGAGGAGTAGTGGATCAAAAATTTCAAGCTCAAAGAACAACCAGAGAAAACAAGCATAGAAACAAGACATGAAAAATGGGAAATCCGGCTGGAGGAGGAGGAATTCGAGGAGTGTAAAAGGCAAAGAAGGAAGCATCTATTGTTCTTTGACAGGGCTTCCAAAGGGAACCACGGGGCGACAGGAGGAGGAGGGGTCCTATTGGACCCAGACGAATAGTTGGAACTATCTTATGCTTGGGGGCTAGGAGTAGATACCAACAACTGAGCAGAAGCACTCGTTCTCTGGCAAGGGTTGAACCAGGCTATCAGTAAGAAAGTCAATGACTTAGTGATCATAAGGGACTCCAGAATAATAATCCAAGTGCTGATTCTCCATAACCCGGTTAAGCAAACAAAGCTCCAACATATCCTGGAGAAAATTCACCTCCTGCTGAAAAGGTTGAGAGCCTTTCAAATGTTCCATGCTCTTTATGATTTGAATGAACAAGCATATGAAGAAGCAAACAGAGGCACCACCTTGAGCAAAGGGGAAATCCAAATCAATGGAATTTCATCCCATTTGGAAATCCCGTAAGGCCTGAGTAGGAAAGGGGGGCTACCGTTGATCAATAGAGAACTTGAGTTTGCAAGAATGATAGCTGACAAAACAAAGAAGAAAGGGAGATGCCGATTGAAGGAAAGACAAACAAATCCAAAGATAAATCACACAATGACAAGACATGCAACAGGAATGAGGGGAAAGGTAATCAACTGGGAGATGAAGGCTCAGAGAAGGACAAAGATCCGTCATGAGCAACACGGTTTGGGTAAGGTCGATCTGATCGGCTTGATCCATCAGACTCAGGAGAAAGACGGGCCCGATAGGAAAGGTGTCAAGACCGTGGTTAAAAACTTAGATCCTGAAGGAATATGGCCAACTCTTGTGTAGAAAGGTGAGAGTCCAAGAGGGGAAAGCAAGGGGAAAACTCTCCAGCAGAGGAAGCTTGGAAAGCACAGGAAATCAAGCAATGGTGACTAGCTCAAGGAGCAAGCCGACGATGGAGGAAAGACTCAAGACTATGGAGGAGGATATGAAGAGGATTAAAAAGATTGTGCAAAATCAAGACATCATCCTTTAGGGATTCAATGTTGAGGCAGGGCGAAATCTCACCATGCTCGATGCAGATATCACAAAGACCAAAAACGTCTTTGCTAAAGCAATGGACCAGGTTCGGCAAGAACACAAACACCCAAAGGAGGAGCTTGAAACCCGAGTCCTTAAGCTAGAGACCCAAATGGAAAAATTGACCCTGGATTGGCAATTTGAGCATGACCTACCCCAGAAGTAGGTTCCAAGGAAGTTCGACTTGTAAAGATGCAACCATGCAAGACCTCTTCAAATAACTCTGTGATGTCGACATTTTGTATAGAAGCCACCACATACAACAAGTTTAAAGATTTATTTGGTTTACAAGTTTTAGGACATTGTAATCAACAAGGTTGGGTAGAGCCTCATGAAGTCGAACCAGTTGTAACAGCTACAGTGACTTTGTCACTGCCTATTTAAATAAAGACTCATTATCCATTTTTGTCAAAAAAAAAACAAGGTTTATCACAGACCCAAGCCAAACCCCTGACCACAAATGCGTCCCCCTGAAGCCAATAATTGCTCTGATACCAAATGTATATTTAAACCTTGTATAATTAATTACAACAAATAGATTCTTAATAATATAGAAAAGATATAATGACACATTACACAAAGATTTTTACCCTGGAAACCCAAACCCGGAAAACCAACAACATGTTTAGAGTCACACCTCTAATCTTCTATTCATCGTATTCATTGTTTACAATAAAATATACATATAGGATCCTGTGGCATCCAAACCCTTAATCCATTGGCTTGTATTAGTCAACATCCCTAATTCCTTAAACGAAATTAGAAAACCATCGACGAAAACCATGTGTCAAAAAACTACCAAAAACAGACCAATTTTTTTTTATTGGGGGCTCCCGCCCCCAAAGCCCCTTTGCTCCCATATAAGTGTACAACACATGGGATCAATTTTGGAAAGAATATAACACATACTCAACAAATCCACACATAGTGCATTCTCCTTTGTACTTGCATTATTTCCATACTAGAGAAAAGAGAGCATAGCAACCTCACCTTCTAGTTGGGTTTTCTCTTGTAAGAGTTTCCCAGAGAAAATCATTGTGTTATTTTTTGGATGGTGTGTGATTGTATTTTCCACATCTATTTCATGCATAAGCATAAAATCAATAACTAAATATTCTGAAATATAAAGGAATTTAACCTTCATAGTGTAGATTTCAATTTTATTTATCAGATCTGTTGTGATGAACTGTTCCAATGGATATATCCACAACAGTTTACAGATCGGTTTGGATCACGAGTCTCTAAAAATTGAGCCAAAAGAGAAGAGGCTCATAAAAAATATGAACCTGTCTAACGATGATCTGTAGGATCACCGAGAAGATCACTAGTTGCTTCTTGTGTTGAAGGGACCCATATGGGAAGCAATGGTATTGGTGTAGGTCCATCTTCAATGGACTCATTCAGAGGAATATGAGCAGGCAGAGGTGGATTTTCATCCTCATTGTCATCATCTAAAGAAGAAACCCGAATATGAACAACTGCCAAAGATGGCTCATAGATCAAAGATGGCACAAATGTCGAATTAGGCTCATAGGCTAAGAGATTTTCATCAAATTTAACATCTCTTCTAATAATAATTTCATTGAAATGAGGTTGAAGAAGTCGGTAGCCTTTGACATCTTCAGAATATCCAACAAAAATGCATTTCCCACTTTTAAGCTACAATGCTTCCCTTTTCTCATCGAGAATGTGAGCCCATGCTACACTACCAAATACACAGAAGTGGCTTACATCTAGCTTAATTTTAGCCCATGCTTCTTCTGGTGTTATAATTTTTAAATCCTTTGTGGGAGTGTGATTTACTATGTAATTTGCATAGTTGATGGCTTCCGACCAATAATCAAGACTTAATCATTTAGATTGGATCATACAATTAGCCATTTCTTTTAATGTGCGGTTATTTCTCTCAACAACACCATTTTGTTGTGGTATATATGGAACAATATGTTGCATTTGAATGCCCTATGCAATGCAGTAACTTGTAATTTTTTTGTTCACATATTTTCCTCCATTATATGTTCTTAACTTTTGAAGGTGATGTCCAGATTGTTTTTCTACAAGGGTGTTGTAGGCTAAAAACTTGTCAAAATTTTCACTCTTAAGTTTTAAGATGTAAACCCAAGTGTGTCTGGAGAATTCATCAATGAAAGTTAAGAAGTACTTACATCAAGAGAAAGAAGGAGAAGATAACGGACCACACAAATCACTGTGAACAAGCTACAAAGGGGTCGAAGTGAGCCAAGAGACCTATTTTTAAAAACTGTCCCGATGATGTTTGTCGAGAACATAACCAACACAAGCACCATTTTTGCAAGAAATGAGAGGAAGACCAGTCACCATATGTTGATTACATAGTTGTTGCAATGAGTGATAGTTTAGATGACCAAACCACTCATGCGAAAGTTTTCTCAAGTCATTGCTATGAGCAACAAAAACTACGGGAAAAGATGATGACTCAAAGTTGTCAAATTTGTACAACTTAGTAATATAATCAACAATTCTAGTTGCAAGGACATGCTTAGGATCTTTTAAATCTTTGATTACAACTTGGTGAGGTGAAAAATCCACGGTTTTACCTTCACCTGAATGAGTGATTTGATACATCGATAGAAGGTTGTAGGAAAGACTTGGAACACATAATACATCATTGAAATGACCATTATCTCCCTGAACTATTCCAGACCCTACAACACTAAGAGATCTACTCATCACCGACAAATATTTGTTTTGTTACATTCATTAAGAGCAGAAAAAATGGTTTTATCCTTAGCCATATGATAAGATGCTCTAGAATCAATAAGCCACTCATCGAAATAAGAAGTAGAAGTTGCATTTAAGGAGAAACCAAAAGTAGAAAGTGCATGTCCATGAGAAGAAGAAGAAGACTCAATATTGATGTTGTGCTTCTTCGTCGTTGCTTCTAAGGCTTCCATATTTTTAAAACATTTATATTCCACATGACCATCTCGCCCACAAAAGTTGCAATGCCTCTTAGTCTTCCTACCTTTGGATTTTTCTCCTTTGTCACCATTAGGAGTAGAAGTTGGCTAAGAGGGTTCGGGACCGTTGTTTTGCTTATTGTTGGGAGGATGTTGCTTTTTGGGATGCTTGGATTTATCTTTCTGTTGGGCCACTAAGGCTTTGTTAGATGTACCTGTAGAGTTGATCACTCCAAGTTGCAAAAACTTATCTTGCTCTCTAATAAGATAATCACAAAAAGACTCAAGAGTGGGAGCTTGGTAAACACTCCCTAAAGCTTATCCGGTGGCATAAAAGATAGATACAAAACCAAAATATGCACTACCAAGCTTAGCAAGAATAACATATATGCATCGGTTATCCTTCACATCTATTTGACAACTTTTATATAAAAGTCTAAGTGTTTTGAACTTAGATATACAATCTTCAATGCAAGGAAATTCAATCTGGTGAGCTCAAATAATATTGTGTTTACCAAACACAACTTCAAGATTTTCCCAAGCTTTATTTGGGCCATCAATTCCTTGAAGGTGAAACCTTAAATCAAGAGAGATGGACATTATAATTAGTCCATGTGCTTTGTCATTCTTATTATCCCATTTGGATTTCTTTTCGACATTAGTAGGGACTTGTTCTTTTCTCAAGGTAATCTGGTACAATCCTTTACTTATTAGTACATCCTTTGTGATACCCCAAGACTTGAAATTTTAATTATTATTTCTATTGTTTTTATTTTGGAATTTTAATTATTTTTCCAAAAGGCAAATTGGTCTATTGACCAAATCCGAATTGTAAAACCTTATTATTTTATGAAAATAAACACATGTGGAAAAAGGGGCACACGCTGAAACAGTTGTTAAAGAGGGAGTTAGGAATCCAAATGAGTTGTCCAAGTGGCAGTAGACCGAGACAAGTTGTGGAGTTAACTCAACTTAAAAAATACACATTCCATATTTATAGGAGAATCTGCGAACATGTGTATATTTGAATCTGATAGGTGGTCAGTGAGAAGGAGGATCAAGACAAGTGTCACAAGTCCTAGGAAAACTAAAAAGGAAGTCATGATAAGGGAATGGGACACCATTCCTAGGAGTGAACTAATATCTCGAGAAGGCTATGCACTAAACTGATTTTGACACAATGATTTCTAAGATTATACACAACAAGATAGAACTCTGATTTATGCAAGAGGCCACGTAGGCAACCCCTTGTATTCCGAACTCAGCTCAGGGGTGATAGAGGTTGACAGAGACTCTAGTCTAAGGTTGGGAGGAACAGGGTCTTCAACGTGTGGTTTCCCCAAGTTCTAGGTTTTTCTTCTTGTCATGAATATGTGTTTATCTGAATGTTTACTGTGTTTTACTGTGCATTACTATGGCCAAAATTATTGGTGATAAAACATAAATAACTATATTAGATTTAAACGCTTGTTATGAGAAGATAGATGCATATCGTAAGTTTCATATAGAAAAATTGTGAAAGAAAAACAAAAGTTATCTTGATTCTAGATCTACGAACATAATTGTTTTACCATTAGTAAATTAATAAAACTCATAGCTAAAACCTAGTACTAAAACATAGATTATCGGATAGGAAACCTGTATGGAAGAGACAAAGTTTCAACAAAATACAATGTATATAATTGAAAAGGAATCACTACAAAGTTCATCAAAATACAATGTATATAACTGGAAAGGACTAATTACAGATTTACTAGAGTTCATCAAGATACAATATATATAATTTGAAAAGGAATCGTTATATATTAACTAGGGTTCAACGAGATACACTGTATATTTCCAAAGAGGAATCATTACAAAGTTTAACAAGATACACTATGCATATATTTGAAAGGAAATAGTTACATGTTAAACAAAATCTAAGGAGTATTGTGATCCAGGTGGATATTACATGTTAAACAAAATCTAAGGAGTATTGTGATCCGTGTGGATATTGGTGGCCACCCACCCTTTTCTCGACCTGCTCAAACAATTTTCTCGCACTCTTTGGCAATTTACTATTTTTAGCGGTGTTTTAACTTTCCGCTACATTTTGATGGCCTAAATGAAGCTTTTTTGAGACCGAGGTTCAATAGAAAAAGTCATGATTGAGGCCCCAAAATGAATCTCGATGATACCTTTCCAACGAACGCTATCATAATTTAAAACGATCGTATGCAAAAAGCTACTTCACCCTAGAAGTTGATGTAATAACTTCACCCAAACGAGGCCCACATGACTTTGGCCCATCCCCTAGGGTTGTGGTTTTGGATGTCTAGGGTTTTGAATCTTTATTGTAAAAGCATTTAGAGCCCATGGTACTCATCTCTCTCGCGGAATGCGAAGTCACACATCTCTTTCCTTCGTAGAGATAAGTCACACCATCTCCAAATGAGTCTTTCACTGTGATTTTTACGTACCGACACTTTCTTCATTAATAGAAATCGTACATCGTATCTATGTGTTTATGGTTGTATCTCCGGGATATATCATATATTATTGGATATATATGATATCTCCGCGGTATATTTCTTTATTATATCTTTACTCATTTTGTGTCAAAATAACCGGACGTTTGGTATCAGAGCAAGTTGCTCTTCATCATTTTTCGCCAGTGAATGTCCCCAACAAGGTCCGAGTATAACAAGTTGGGTCTCGAAGTTTGTCTCGCTTGAGGATAATCTCTCGCGACACCCAATAAACCCTCAATGGTGGAAGAAAAGAAAACGATGGAGCGTAATGTTTTATCCTATCAACTCGTTGCTTGAGCAAGCTCTCACACTACGAGGGATGAAATGATGGAGAATTTGCCCACATCCTTAAACGCCCGATAGCACGACATTACCTTCATCAAGCACTTTGGAGGCACTCTTCGCTACAAGTTAATTTTGATATTCCTTTATTTGAAGGACGATAGATGCGTAAGCCTGTGAAAAAATGGTTAACTCGCTAGAAGGTTATTTCTCTATTCACAATTTTGACAAAGAAAAAAGATCACCTTCACACCTCCTAATAGCTCTCTCATGTCAAACATTGGTGGAAACTTAATGGGAGAAAGTTCCACAGGAGTATCGAATATATGGGGTCAATCCCACTTGGGATTTTTGTGGATGCGGCAAAGGAACACATTACCCCGCTGGAAACTATGAGGACCAAGACATGAGATGGACCACACCGCAGTAAGAGAGGCCACAGCCCGAGTTCACCAATACCTTCCATACCTTGTGCACCAAGTTGGGTATCAAAGACTCGAAATGACATTTGTTCAAATACCATGGGGCTCTACACGATAATATCCGTGACCGAAATGGATTTTCTGACATCTCATCACCTAAGGTTTTATTGATACTGCTAAAATTGGAGCGCAATTTAAGCACCGTAAAAACGGAATTTAATCAAGGACCGCTAGAATCTACTCAAAGTGATGCACAGCATCTACCCTAACAAACAGCTCTTCAAAAGCCGCCCAAGCAAAATGAAAAGAAGGGTCACGAGAAGACAAAAGATGACACCAGAAATTCATGCGATTTCCACAAAAATCCCCTTGCACAACATCGATGAATTTCGCTCGAAATAGTCTTTGTTGGTTGAGACAAAATCCCCAGTGTCAGACACTGACTCATATTATGATTTTGAGCCAGAAAAAGGAGGACAGATCATTTATGCAGACTCCACTGCTATTGTTGTAACCACAGTAATTAAACTAGAAAAACCAATAGATGTTGAAGTGGGGGAGCACCTTTTCATTCACGGATGTGGGTGGAGGACTCTAATCGCTTTATTGTTGATAGCTAAGCTAGAAAACCTCATCTCGCCAGGTCGCCAAACAGCTTGGGATTGTTGGGACAACACTATGCCCGCAACCATACAACATCGTGGCTTCGACATGACGATCCCATGTCGCTCAAAAGTAGTGTCGATTGTCATACCACATCCAACCCTTCAAGGATGAGGCATTATGTGATGTTGCCCCCAATCGATGCTTCAGATGTTCTCTTTGGGCCAACCATATATGTGTGGAAGCACCATGTTATTTAAGATTCTCGACCTCGTAGTGTCATCATATTTTGGGGTCATCTCTACAATACTGTGGAGGGTAGTTCCAACTATTGTTCCACCTAAAAGTGTCACAAGGTAGTATTCATACTACAAAATTCATTTTCTTCAATAACTGGGTTCAAAAGGCTTAACATAAGGACATCAGAATACCACTACAACCTCGCCCCCTGCACCTTCTATCCAACAGAAGCAGGTCGACAAGGTTGCAGCAAAGCGCAAAGATTCCTTCTGCACACCTTCCTCCCATGTAGCTCGACTTGTTGAACAGCCTCAGCTTCAACAGGTTCATGACAGACTTCCACAAACTAAGCAACGCAACGTCACCTGCAATACAAGCAGCTCACCAAGATGCAGATCCAACAAATGCTTTCCCTCTCCCCCTGGAACTCAAAGCAATGGAGACCATTGCTTCCTAAGGAGGGAGGATTGATCCAGGTGGATATCGGTGGCCACCCACCTTTTCCGAATGGCTCAAAACAGTTTTCTGGCAATTTTGGCAATTTACTATTTTTAATAGGTTTTAACTTCCAGGGCCATTTTGAGGGACTAAATAAAGGTTTTTTGAGATAGAGGTTCTCAATGATAGTCAAAGGCATAATGAAGGCCCCAAAATGAATCTCCTCGACGATACCTTTCCAACGAGCTATCATACGCCTAAAACGGAGATCGTATGCAAAAGTTACAACCCTGGGAAGTTGATGTAGTAACTTACCCAAACGGGGCCCACATGAATTTTGGTGCTTCATCTCCTAGGGTTAGGTTTTTGGATGTCTAGGGTTTTTGGCATTCCTGTTTATTGTAAAAAGGCCTTCAGAGCCTCATGGTACTCATCTTCTTGCGAATGCGAGTAGCCTTCACATCTCTTATCAGAGATAAGTTGCCACCATTCTAGCGAGTCTTTCACTCTGTATTTTGACAGTCTTTGTACATTTCTTTCATTAATAGAAATCATATATTACCGTATCTCTGTGTTTATGGTTGCATCTCTTATATATTTCTTTTATATTATTGGATATATGCGATATCTCTGTGCATTTCTTTATTATATCTCCGCTCTCATTTCGTGCCGAAAATAATCCGGATCATACTGTATGCTTACGTCTAATAAGGGAAACAATGGTAAGTGAACTGGAGATATAAATAACGACTGTATATAACAAAAACAGAATCAATAACAAATTATTACAAAATTATAAAATGCGCCCTGAGTCACAGACTCTCATGGAGGGTTATACAAAATTATTCGGTCTACTAGCTATAATAAAGGAGCAGTCACAGGTTGCGATGCCAAACTCGAATGTAGTTAAGAAATGGAACCTGAATACCTTTCTAAGCAAGGGTATTCACGAACCTCCATGGTACCAACCCCTGGGTACATGTACAATAACAACGAACAAGTTAGGATGTTGTACAAATTTATTTAGGCAACAGAAGTTATATATGCAAATAAGAGACTAACTTACCATGAATATACAAAACGCCTTGTATCTCCATCCATCGCTTGAACTCCACCCGAGTGTACATGGTTGTTGAATGGCTGATGGGTACCCTCGTAAGCAATAAGAAGGGCCCATCATTAGTTAAATAACCAAGAAATAATGTATCAAGATTTACAATGATATTACAGAATATAAACTAAAGAATAATTACTACTATGTGCGAACACCATATTCGTTTCAACATGAGTCCTAGCTAAGTTTGGGACAAATAAACAATTTGAACCGGTTTTCCGAACCACAAATTTCATGAGATAGTTGGGTTCAAATGATAAGTTCCTGAGATCTAAGAGAAAACCCTTTGGACCATAGGCTAACCGGAAGCAAAGTATTATCGCGACCAAATTACAAAATTAAACATTATATAAAACACATACACATAAACAAGAAGTTCTCTATGGAAAATGTCACAAGGACATTTAAATAGAGTCGACGAAATAACGTTTACCGAAAACCATGAACTAATGGCTCAGATAATAAAAATTTATGAGGAAACAAAACAAGTAAAGAGGTTTTAATAAACTCTTACCAGTTAGGGATGACACAGATCAACCAACTGAAATCCAACGATGCTATGAACGCCTAACACTCGTGCAGTAATTCCACAGTAAAACGAAGTAAGGTTCTGGACAATTAGATTTCCATAATGTAACTCAAGAAACTCTAAAAAGATACAGGAGAGTCATGTGAAAACCTTAAACCCTCTAAGAGTAAACACATAGCAGAGAAAGCAAAAACTGAGAAGTGTGAAATGAGCCAAGTTGGGGAGAGGTCGGAAGGGTTAAGGCTTCGACAAGGAAACCTTAACACTTGGAAGCGATATGACCCTACGTGTGTACCTCCTCAGGACAATTGCTGGGAAAACCTCTTAGAGATAGTAACCCCACAGGTGGCACATGCAAGATCATTGCATGATAAATACATTGTATGATATGTTGTTTAACGAAGGAAAGTTGGTGAGAAATTTAATGAAGGAATGGTACTAATAAGAGTTTAAATCCTCGTAAAACTATACAATAAATACACTTATGTATGAGCCATCCTTTGTATGCCAAGTGTTATACATTGAATGACACAACGAAACCTGTGTTAATATATGTTGGAACCTGTATTAATATATGATGTATATTGAAACCCATGTTAATATATGTTGTGTATTGAAAACCGTTGTATATTGGAACTCGTATTAATATATATTGTATATCGAAACCCGATAATATATGGCGAGACAATGAAATAGTTTTGGATATATATATTGGTTGACATTTTCTATGAAATATTTTAACAAGGAGTATATAATGCAAAACTTCATACACATAGAAAGTATGATAGAATTAAAAGCTATGTTAACAAGGATATAGAGTCGAGTGGAAACGTTAGCCATAAGAGGGATACACAAATAAATAACCCTTGTAAGACCCATATATATATATGTTAACAAGGATATAGAGTCGAGTGGAAACATTAGCCATAAGAGGGATACAC
>SNQJ01S0073692.1:25051-37577 GCA_010110895.2 Picea sitchensis
TGTTTCACTTTTATAATTTAAGTGAAATGCACTTTACAATGAATGCATGAATTTTTTCAAAAATCAACTTAAAAAGATATTTGAACTCAAGATCTCTTATTACATAAAACAACTTTCAACCAAGTGAACTAGTGCAAAACACATAACAATTGTAAATGATGAGGACTGGGGTGTTGTTATTGTTGTTAGAGATCCACCTCAAAGTGCGTTCTTACCAAAAGAAACTTATTTTCACGTGCTTACACAAAAACAAGTGAAATTTTGGAAAACAAATTCTGAATCTTAACAATAATGGGGTTAAATCTCGGTAATCTTACCTGGAAAATGCAAGTTTTCTCTCTATTTCTGATTTTCTAGGCTCACATACAACACAACAAAGAACATATGTAGAAAAGAAAACACTTTCCGCTCTATTTCTGATTTTTCAAGATCGCATAGAGCGCACGACAAAGAGCATATTTCTGATTGGAAAAAGTAGCAACTCGAGAATAAAAACAGAAAACCAAAAGATCAACTCTGTAATTTTTTTTAAAGGGTGTATTCAAGCTTTGTACCTCTATATCTAACTAAAATGGTCGTAACTTGTGAACACATAAACCTGTTAGAGTGAAACGAAAAGCATTTATAACTGAAAGAAGCACTCTATAAGCAATGGAACATTCATCTTAGATCAGAAATGTACATAAAAAATAGAAACAAGAAATGCAGCAACACGACTTCAAGATCTCGCTCTACAATGGGAGTGGATCTTGAAACGAGCTTTGATACCATGTTCAAGAAAATAGGGTCTTCCAACAAAGGAAGAACACCTTTAATAACCACTCACACAACCAGATCAAATGTCAACACACCAATGTTTTTATGTGGTTAAAACCCTCAAAGAAGGAAATAATCCACAATCCCAACCAACGTGGCCACTTGAGGCAATATATTAATGCAAATTTTTTTTTTACAGGAGAGTTTCTCACAATCGATCATTAGCAAATGACCCTCCACTATCTTTAAATATAGATCATGGACCAATCAGGTGTTAATCCATAGATCAATGTTGTCGTTAAGATCGAAGAGATTATGAGATGTTGGATCACTCTATGTCTAGAACATACCATTATCATCATATTACATAACTACAAATGCATACTAAAGAAATATACTTTTACCTAAAGACATATTAGACCAAGTTGATCTTAACTAACTCCTAAGTGTTTAAATATCCTAGCAATGAGGCGTAGTTGGCAAAGTCCCCAAGGAATTCTCATGAAAAAATATATATATACGAGTATCATTGTATTTGATATGTTGAAAATTGTGTTGTAGCATGCATGGCTTGTGGAGTGATTCCTTCAATAAACAATAATTGATGGTGTTTCCCTACCTTTAGGGTTGTCTCTGTAATCTCATGTTTATTCTTGTGTGGATGCATTTTATTATTATGAAGTTAAGGGTTCTTGTATATTATATACCAAGGTTCACTACAAGTGGTGTCAAAGCTCTTTATTGAGAAAGAAAGTGGAAGATATTTTGTTTTTGTTTTTGCAATTTTTTCAAGGGAAAAATAGGGCCAAAACATTAAGATCCTTTTTTGAAAATTTCTATGCAAAATCTAAATAAATAAAGTGTAGATCTGAGTTCCTCTAGAAAAACAACCAATTAAAAAAAAAACATTCAAGTTGGAGTTTGGGAAGTGAAGTTATCATTAATTTAAAATCAGTTATTTTAGGGTTTTTCCAATGACAGTTGCAAGTTTATTCCAAGTATTACAAAGTAGGTAACTTTTGAAAAGTTGCCCAAATTAAAATCAAACCAAATCAAAGTGAAAGAGCATTTTGGCAACTTCAATTTGACATTACGTGATATAATTTTGACTCATATTAAGGAATTTGCGACCATTTCAAATCACCGCCTCAAAACCCTAGCTACATAAAGGAGCTCCCTCGCAAAGTAAGCTTTTTCTTCAACACCACAGTTTTATTTTTCAATTTTCACAAGAAATTATTTATAGGAAAGTTGATGGTCCTACTATTGAAGAACACTTAAAAGAGATAAAGTCAACTTTCCCAATGAATTGGAGAAATTTGCTAAGCTTTAGTCTAAAACACAATGCTCCCATATGGTGGAAGTTGCTTAACCAAGACATGGCGATGACAAATTTAAATGAAGCATATGAACAAGTATTTTTAGACAGGTGGTCTTGTCTTGTGAAAAAGGATCAAGACTGCCATAAGGATTTATTTTCATTTGCAAACTTCTTATTACAAGTTCATGAATGTCTTCAACAAGAGAAGGTTATTACTCCTACGAACCCTACCAACAAGCATAATGTCATCAATGCTAACTTGACTATAAGATTGCAAGTATTCATTAATCTACATATACCATGTTATATGTCCTTGCTTAAACTCATACAAAGGATTTTGTAGTTCATACTTTAAGTTCTCCTTTATTAGCCATGAAATTATGGGTGGCCTCTCCATATATACTTTCTCGTCAATCCATCCATTCAGAAAAAACTCTCTTCATCCATCTAGATCATTGTCCATTCAAACTACGCCATAATAACTAGCACGATTCAAATTGTAGTCATCTTAGCTACTAACAAAATTGTTTTTTTGAAATCAATCATTGTTTTCTATGCACACTCTTTAACTACCAACTACACTTTATGCTTTTCAACTATACCATCTAATTTATCATGTTTTGTATATCCATTTGCACACTTTATTGGATTTTGTTTATCGAGGTAGTGATTCAAAATGGATCCAAACCAAGATGATAGTTGTAAGACTCAGTACCTAAATGTAAGTTGGCAATTAATGAAGATTAGATAAAACATAAAAGATATTGCAATGTGAATTTAAATGAGACAAATGAGAGGAAAAATAAATAATAAAATAAAACAGAAAAATGAAAATAGGAGAGGGAAAGAGAGAGAGAGAGGAATGGGAACTGAAAGCTCAATCTCTAAGTCTTTCCATTACCCCCCCAGCTCTCCAATATCTCATTGTAACTTAACTCTCAAAGGGTCTTTTGGCCAAATAGGGGAGCATGCATAGAGAGCCATGAAGTACATTGTAACTCGATATTATTGGAATAAGAGCACTCAACAACCATTAAATGTTGGTTTTCCCATTTGGCTTTCCAAGGTAACATTGTGACTTTGTGTGATGACATTTTCTCAATGGTTGTGTTAATTGTTGCGCTTGAGTTATTGGTGATTTTTTTGTGTTTGAAATGTTGCCAATAATTAGATTGATGGTTGGGATGAAGAAATTCCATTGTAATACATTATATGTACTCATAAATTCGTTTTCCATGAATACTCTATGAAAGAAAACAACTTTGAAATCACCTCCATCGATTCTTGTTGCACTTGGAGATCGATGGCCATTATAAACTAGTTGTTGCAAATAATTATCTTAATTTGTAATTCTGCATATGAAGTTTGAGGGAATTCATGCATGTTGAAGCATTGGTCGCCAAACTACCAACAATCTCTTAAACGTTGAAGCCATACACCCTCCAAGAAGCGATTCACATAACCAAGAAATGTTGAAGGCTATGAGGGGATCATGCATAGGCCGTATAGGCCATATGCTACTCATAGGTGATTGTTCCTTGCGTCTCTAGGATATATGTAGGTCGTATGCTCTATGGGTCTGATACCTTTTGTTCATTGGAGTTGCACAAGTTGAAGGTTGGGTGTGTGAGTGTCGGTTGGATGCTTGCATATTCTTTGGACAAAGAGATGGGTAGTGGGATGTACCTTGTGGGAAATGGTGAATGGAATTGTAACTTTCTTTTAACTATTTCTATTCCCATGTTTTGGCATTTTGTGCATCTCCTTTTGGAGGTATCAAGGTCAAGTCATTTCATATATATGATTTAATTCATTAGTATCTTCTCCATGTTTTAGTGAATGACCATCTCATATGTTTTAAATTCATTGCCATCCTAAGTTTTCAATACCTAAGTGCCATCTCATTTATGTTCAATTAATCGAGTATAATTTGGATTGGAGTTCAATTAAAAGCAGATGAAACTTGTGAAGCCATTGTGAATTGTATTTTTTAGGATATTTAGACACTTATGAGTTAGTTAAGATCCAATTGGTCTAATGTGTCATTAGGTAAACGTGTGTTTCTTCAATATGCATTTGTAGTTAGGTAATCTCGCGGTCACGATATGTTCCTGACATAGAATGATCCGACGACTCATATTCTCCTCAATCTTAACGACTACATTGATTTGTGGCTTAACACCCGATTGGTCCATGATCTGTATTTAAAGAGCATGGAGGGTCATTTTTCAATGTCCAATTGTGAAAAAAATTCTTGTAAATCTCTTTGTAATATTTTATTTTGCATTAATAAATTGCTTCAAGTGGTCATGTTGGTTGGGGCCATGGATGTTTTCCTATAGGGGTTTTACCATGTAAAAAATTTGGTGTGTTGATCTTTGATCTGGTTGTGTGAGTGGTTACTAAAGGTGTTTGTCCTCTATTGGAATACCTATGTTGTCAAAAATGGTATCAGAGTGTATTTGAAGACTTGCTCCTGTTATAGATCGAGATCTTGAAGCTGTGTTTCCGCATCTCTAGTTTATGCAATTTTCATACATTTATGGGTCAAGAGGTCCATTCCATTGCGTCCAATGCGCTTCTTTAAGCTATATATACTTTTTGTTTCACTAAAAAATGTTTCATTTTTCCCAAGATACAATCATTTCAGTCAGATCCAGAGGTATAAAGCTTGAATATGCCCTTTTTAATTTTTTACAGAGATGATATTTCAATTTTATTTTGGTTTTCTATTTTTTTATTTCTAGGTTGCTACTCTTTTCGATCTGCGTATTCTCTTTTTCCTATGGTTTGCGTGGTCTCAAAAAGTAAGAAACAAAGTGGAATTTTTTTATGTCTTTGTATGCTCTTTGTCGTGTGCTCTGTGCGATCTCAGTAAATCAGAAACAGAAGGAAAAATTGCGTTTTTCAGGTAAGCTAACCGATATCTAACCCTTCTTATTGTTGAAAAGTGAATTTTTTTTATGTGTGAATGCATGAAAATAATTTTTTATTGAGCATGCACTCCAAGGTCATCTTCCACAACAACAACAACAACACCACCAATACTCCTTCTTAAGACTATAAAGTGTTTTGCACTAGCTTACTTGGTTGAAAGTTACTTTACTTAGTAAGAGGTCTTGAGTTCAAGTCTGTTTTTTGTTACCTTTTTTTGAAAAAGTTCATGCATTCAATGTAAAGTGCATTTCACTTAATCATAAAAGTGAATCATTATTAAATAACTTTAATATTTTATTATAAGTTATATTTTGCATGCAACTTTCATTTACAAAGTAACTTCATTGTAAAAGTGATTCTCGCTTATTCTATAAAAGTGAATCACTTCATAAATAACTTATTTAAAAGTGAGATTATAGGCACAATTAGGGGGAGCATCACCACATGGACCAACTTCTACTTGCCATGTGGCTCTTTGGTTACCGTTTATGCCTTTTTTCAATAGAGCATAACTTTCACATTCAAAGTTTGTTTTTAGTGTTGTTTTTTTTTTTAAATAGCCCCTTTTTTTTTCGAAATATTTCATCTAGAGCATCAATTTCATATTTTTCTACATATTTTAATATGACATCTCTTAGTGATATTTTTCTTACCAGTACCAACTACTTCTCATGGAAATCCCATATGGAAGATGTATTAAGAAGCAGAGGATTTTACTAGATTACCTTGGGAAAAGAACTAGAACCCATTGATGATGAAAATAAAGTCAAATGGGTCAATGAGAATGATGAAGCACATGGACT
The DNA here is from genome assembly GCA_010110895.2 of Picea sitchensis. Classification (NCBI taxonomy): domain Eukaryota; kingdom Viridiplantae; phylum Streptophyta; class Pinopsida; order Pinales; family Pinaceae; genus Picea; species Picea sitchensis. The sequence goes on from SNQJ01S0073692.1 coordinate 30,869, forward strand.
AATCAGAATGTCCATCTCCCATGATTTAAGGTTTCACCTTCAAGGAATTGATGCTCCCGATGCAACTTGGACTAAGCTTGACGTTATGTTTGGTAAACACAATATTATTCAATCCCACCTGATAGAAAATCAGTTAATGACTCTAAGTCCTACTGATTTTTCTTGTATTGAAGATTATTTATCTAAGTTCAAAACACTTCGACTTTTATGTATAGACTGCAAAATAGATTTGAAGGAAGACCAATGAATCTATATTTTTCTTTTTAAGCTTAGTAGCGCATATTATGTCTTTGTATCTATCTTTTATGCCACAAGAGATGCTCTAGCGAGTGCCTATAATGATCCCACTCTTGAGTCTTTTTATGATGCTCTGATTAAATAGCAAGATAAACTTGTGCAACTTGGAGTGATCAACACTACATGTACCTCCAACAAAGCCTTAATGGCTCACCAGAAAGATAAATCCAATAATCCCAAGAAGCAACATCTTTGCCACAACAACAAGCAAAATGAGGGTCCCAAATCCTCTCAGCCAACTTTCGTTCCTAATGGTGACAAATGAACAAATTCTAAAAGTAAGAAGACTGACAAACATTGCAACTTTTGTGGGAAAGATGGTCATGTGGAGTCCAAATGTTTTAAGAATATGGAAGTTTTAGAAGTAGCAATTAAGAATCACAACATCAATACCGTTTCTTCTTATTCTGACTATTTTTCTCATGGACATGCACTTTCTACTTCAGGTTTCTCCTTCGATACAAATTCTACTTCTTCTTCTAATGAGTGTCTTATTGATGATGTAACATCTTATCATATGGCTAAGGATAAACCCATCTTTTCTTCTCTAAATGAATGTAACACCAAGAAAATATTTGTTGGTGATGATAGATCTCTTAGTGTTATAGGGTCCAGAACAATTCAAGTAGATAATGGTCATTTCAATGATTTATTATGTGTTCCAAGTCTTTCCTACAACCTTCTACCAGTGTATCAAATCACTCATTCAGGTGAAGGTAAAACCATAGAGTTTTCACCTCACCAAGTTGTAATCAAGGATCTAAAAAATCTTAAGCATGTTGTCACAACTGGAATTGCTGACGATATTACCAGGTTGTACAAGTTTGACAACTTTGGGTCATCATATTTTCCATCAATTTTTGTTGCTCATAGTAATGACTAGAGCAAATTTTGGCATGAGTGGTTTGGTCATCTAAACTATCGATCATTGCAACAACTATGTAATCAACAAATGGTGACTGGTCTTCCTCTTGTTTCTTGGAGAGATGGTGTTTTTTCCAGTTGTGTTCTCGGTAAACATCATCAATATAGTTTTGACAAGCGTGCCTCTTGGCAYGCCTCARCCCCTTTGCATCTTGTTCATAGTGACTTGTGAGGTCTGCTTTCTTCTCCTTCTTTTAATGGGTGTAATTATTTCTTAACTTTCATTGATGACTTCTGYAGATGCACTTGGGTTTAATTCTTAAAACTTAAGAGAAAAGTGTTTGACAAGTCTTTGGCCTACAAGGCCCTTGTAGAAAAATAATATGGACATCAATTTCAAAGGTTAAGAACATATAATGGAAGCGAACATGTGAACAATAAATTTACAATTTACTGCACTGCATAGGGCGTTCAAATGCAATATATTGTTCCATATACACCACATCAAAATGGTGTTGCTAAAAGAAAGAATCACACATAAAAAGAAATCACTAATACTATGATCCAATCTAAGGGATTAAGTCTCCATTATTGGGTGGAAGCCATTGATTGTGCAAATTACATAGTAAATCAGACTCCCACAAAGGCTCTTAAAAATATAACACCAAAATAAGCATGGAATAAAATTAAGCTAGATGTAAGCCACTTCTGTGTATTTGGTAGTGTAGTGTGGACTCACATTTTTGAGGAGAAAATGAAAGCTTTATAGCCTAAAAGTAAGAAGTTTACATTTGTTGGATATTCTGAAGATGGCAAAGGTTACAAAATTCTTCAAACTCATTCTAGCAAAATTATTGTTGGAATAGATGTTAAATTTTATGAGAATATCTTGGCATGTGAGCCTAATTTGGCATTTGTGCCATCTACAGCCCGTGATCCATCTTCTGTGTTTGTGCCATTTTCTACTCCTACATTGGTTTCTTCTTTAGATGATGATAGTAAGTATGAAAATCCACCTCCGCCTGCTCACCTTCCTCTAGATGAATCCATTGAACATGAACCTGCACCAACACCACCACTTTCGACATGGGTTCGTTCAACACGAGAAGCAACTAGTGATCTTGTTGGTGATCCTTCATATCAACATCGGACACATCATAGTTCCAATGAGCCTCTTCTCTTTTGGCTCAAGTTTCGGAGACTCATGATCCATAGGCATTTGTAGAAGCTTCAGGTCATCTAGATTGGGATACAACAATGCATGAAGTGTTGGAACATCAAACATTGATGGTTCATCACACTTCTCCTGGATTCAATCAGTCGAATGGTTGACCTACATCTGGATACAATCGGTCAAGTAGTCAACATGCTTGTCGGTCAAACAGTCAACCAACAATCAAAGATAATCGGGTGGTGGATCGACTAGCCAAGCAATTGATTATGAGCTGGATATATGGATGATCATGTTAAGAATCCTTATCAAGATGGCTTGATAGCACAGACTTAGCAGAGTCAAATCTAACAATCGATGGTTACATGTGAACAAGATCTTCCTGATTCTATGGAAGTTGGTTAGATCTTGAGGCTATAAATAGAAAACCCCATGGGTCATTATCATCAAGCGATCAAATTTATATCATATGGAGATATCAAGGTCTAATATGCACTGTGATGTTCTAATCACAATGTGATTTGCTTAAGTGTTGTAACAGTGTCTTTAGACACCACCTTTATCTTCAAATTTTTTATTCCCTCTTCAATTATCTGTAGAATTGTCTATCTGTTTCCTTACAGGTTCCACCCCTTTCCCCAACATGGTATCAGAGCCAACGATTTAAAACCTTGACTTGTTATATGCATACCTTGCTGATTTAGATTTGTTGTGTGATTGATTATGGGCCAGTGGTCTGTCGATTGGAACCTTTGAAATATGATTTTTTCTCTAGATATCAAATATGGCTTCAAAGATTGATCCTGTTGTTCTGAATGGATCAAATTATGCAGTATGGGCACCAGACATCGAAACCATATTGAAGAGAAAATGATTGTGGTAGTATATGAAGATTGTGATTCTAAACCCAAAAGAAGACTAGGAAAATTTCATTGTTGATGGAAAGAATGATGAGGTTGTGGGTGTCATCACGACTTATATCTCGTGGCAGATTTGGTTTCACCTCAGTGGAATCAACTACTCATTAATTCTAGAAGAGGTTAAATTCATTTTTCATACCGAGTCGATGAGAGCCATGTCATACATTTGGAGAAAGAGTTGATCTCTCTCGATCCTCATTCTTTTGACAAAATATAGGACTATTTGGCATGTGTCAAATAACTTCAGTTGAAATTGGTAGAATATGGAAAGAACTATCATAAGAAGGCTGGATAACTCATTGAGTTGGTATTGATGAATTTAAGAAGACCATTCACACTTTTCGAACTAACTGGAAAGCACACAAGGAAGATGGTGAGGATTACACCTTTGAATCTTTCTGTGGCCTTTTGATTATTGATAAGCATAGACTACTTGAAGAAGGCAAGCTTGGTGATAAGCATCGAGCCCATTTTCTCAAGGGAAAGAGAAATTTGGATCCCAGGGATAGAGTACGGTTTGATGCCTCTACACAAAAAACTACATATTGTGACCAGAAACCTAAGGGATAAACATATGCACCATAACAAAGTCAAAAGAAGAAGACATGTCAGTACTATGGAAAGACTGGAGATGTGGAGAAAGTATGCTATAAGAAGAGAGATGATTTAGAGGAGAAGGTGAAACACTTGGAAGTAAACATGTCCTTTGAACAATGACTCATTGATAATTTCACCTTCCAAGTCGAAACTTCTCAAGCCTTGCTGTCTCATTCTGTGTAGAATGAATGGGTAGTCAACTATGGGTGCACTCATCACTTGGCTAAGGATGCCTCTTTGTTCACGTGGTTGGATGAAGCTAAGGAGAGGAAAATATATGTTGCTGATGTTTTTTCTCTAGATGTTGTTGGTCATGGTGATGTTACCTGTCAACATGGGAAAATTGTCGATGTGTATCATGTGCCAAACCTTAGTGCCAATCTGTTGTTTGTTGCTCAGTTAACACAGATAGGTAATATTGTGGAATTTTGGCTATATCGGTTATGTGTTGGTGATTTTAAGAAAGGGGCAATTCAATTGTCATTGGTGGGCTTCTTGAACCGATGGACAATTAATACAAATTATGTGACAAGACTCGACCTGACACTGAAATGACTGCTCTTGTTTCTCACACTAATGAGAGAAGTCAAACTTGGCATGAACGACTTGAACACCTGAATTTTCAAAGTCTGTAGTTGATGGAAACTCAGAACATGGTTGTTGGTTTCCCTAAAGTATTTTTCCCTGAAGGAGTTTGTAAAGGTTGTGTGCTTGGGAAGCATCATTAAGCACCTTTCAACTCTGGAAAAGTGTGGCGAGCACAAAAAATATTGGAGCTGGTTCATAGTGATGTATGCTACATCAATCTACCTTCATTGGCAGGTGCAAGGTATATTTTGACCTTTACTGACGATTTCTCTCATTTGACAAGGGATTATTTTATGAAGAATAAGAACCGTGTCTTTGAAAAGTTCAAGGAATTTAGAGCCTTTCTTGAAAAACAATGTGGCTAACCCATCAAGTGCATGAGATCAGACAATGATGGTGAGTACGTAAATTGACCTTTTGAAGAATACCTCATTCGATCTTGTATTGACTAGCATGGTTATTTTCTCACACACCTCGACAAAATAGTGTTGAAGAATGCAAGAATTAGAATTTAGTCGAAATGTCTAGATTTGTTTGTAGGCTAAAGATCTGCCTCCTCACTTCCGGGTTAAAGCGATGCATTGTGCAAAATCTCTAGTCAATCACATCTCAACTCAAGTTGTTCCTTCCATGACTCCAATTGAATGATGACATGGAAAGAAGCCTTCAGTCGACCACCTCTATGTGTTTGGATGTGTTTCTTGGGCTCATATTTTTTATGATTACAGAAAAAAGTTGGATGCAAAGAGTCATGCTTGCATCATGATGGGATACTCCAAAGAATCGAAATCCTATCGATTGCTTGATCCTGTCAAATGACAAATTATTATCAGACGAAATGTATGATTTGATAAGAAGTCTTCTGGCATTAAGTTGTTGAATGCCTCCTCTAGATTGATATAGAATGATCTCTTTGATATTGTATCTGACATTGGCTCGCTTGTTCCATATTTCAGCCCTTCGACTGGACAATTGAACTTTGTTATTGTCCTGATTAGATTATTGACCTTCACATCGATTAGTTTGTCGTCCTTTATTTTGACTGGTCTGCTAACTAAAAACTCTTCGACTTCTAATTGACCTACTTGTTATAGCCTTAATATCCACCCTATAGGCCAGAGAGGAAGCCATCATAGGAAAAATTCCCAAATACATCTTTTGCCTAAGAATTGAACCCTTTTTGAGCCCTTATTGACATCCTCACAGGTCACCTAGTGGACAACAAGTGAGGCCCTTGCTGGACACTAGTATCTCGTCAGGTGAGGCACTATCAGACTTTTAGAATTGAGGAGTTACGAGGTGATAGGTGAAGTATGAGTTGGATCTTCATGTCAAAGGCTTATGAACTCACATCATTCGAGTCTCTAGTAGCCTCTAGAAGATTTGGAAGCCTCTCCCAAGCCTCCTCCAAGATCTATATAACAAAGGAAAGCCTCATGAAAGGGGGAGGAATAATTCAGAGTATTGTTATGATGTCCAACTGCAAAGGCATCCATCATCACAACTAGAAGCCAGTGAGTCTAGCCTGACCAAGGAGCTGCAAGGAGAGGCAAGGAGTAAAGAAGCTAAAGGAGGAAGCATTTTCATCAAGTTGAGGTATGAATTTATATGTATTCTCTAAGCTTCATTAATAGATTATTTGGTTTCCCCCCTGAACGTTTGTATTTGATATATGAATATTCAGATCTGGTTTATACCGTTATAAATCATATTAGATAAAGCTAGATCTAGGATTCTAACACTAGGAAGACAAGTAGAATGGTATTGTTTTGTCTTTGGTGTATAGGGAGAAAGTTGTAGAAGTCGAGGTTGGAACTTCAAGACTGTAGCAACCGAGATTCACTAAGGACAACCTTAAAAAAAAAAAAGCCATTCTCATATCTCCTTGTGTAATGATCTGTGTTTTTCTAGGAGAAAAATAAGAAATCTATCCCACTCATGTCTAGGATTACTAGGCCAATTATAGGGAGATCTTACTTATCTACTCATTGAGATCCCTATGAGAAAAAATCCCATAATAGATTGGCAACTCCACTGGGGAAGAAATATTCTCCGATCAAGTCTCTTTTCCTACATATTCCTCTATTTTTGTGTTTTTCATTTCAGTCTTCTTCCATTTTAGTCATTCCTGGGCCTAGATTTGGTAGATATGATTAATATTTGGAAGATTTTCCATTGATCCATCTTTTCCAAAAACCAAAATTTCCTAGTTCCTCGTGTTGCAGTATAACTGTCCCATGAGGCCCCCTTGTTGGTTGAGAAGCTTGTGTCT
>SNQJ01S0073693.1:0-16271 GCA_010110895.2 Picea sitchensis
GGGTGCCAAAACCCTTAAGATCAGTCCACACAACAGGGTCGTATCCTCAAGGGTCAAGTGTTTGCACTCAACGCAAGGTTAGGAGTGCCAAACACTGCTCACACACTGAAACTCAATACCCTAGCCAGCGAATGCAAGGGAGGTTGCACCTACACCTGTGGCAAACACAAAAGGAGTACCTACAGCAAACACAAAGAAGGCCGCACCTGTACCTTCAACAAACTCAAGAGAGGTCGCACCAGTACATGCTCCAAACAGCAATCAAGGGAAGAGGACGGTGCTGGTAAGTCACCCTCAAGAAGGCGGCAGCTAAAGCTCATACACAGCAGAAAGGAGGCGGCAGATAGAAGGTATCCACAGCAAATCCAAGAAGTAGCTCTCCATAGAAAATACAAAGAGGCCGCAGGCTAGAGAGGATCAACGTTAGCACATGAGAATAATAGAATGAGTGAAAGGTGAGAGGGGGAGGGTTTAATATATAGTGTTTAGGTTAGGGTGAGGGTTAGATTAAGTTAAATTAAAAATCACATGTTTAAATTGAAATTTAAACATGTGATAATAACATTTAAAATTTAACTTTAAATTTAACCCTTTGATAAGACAACAAAAACCCCAAAACAACCAAGCAAGGGTAAAGGAGGAGGGTTTGCAAGGTGGTATTACTCATTCCTTCATATCACTTGGTGAACCTATTGCTTTATCATCACAGCATATGGGACGCCATCTTGTGGTTGTGTCCTTCTTGAAGGAAGGTCATGTGCCATCAAATACTTGATAAGAATCAAGTAGCCCGAGGACTTTCACGGGCTCATCCTGAGGTGAGACCAAGGGGATCAGCCATGCCATATACATGGGTACCACGGACTTTCTAGGGGCTCTAGACTTATCTAGGGGCTTTATTTGCTTGGCCATAGACAAAGAACTCATTAAATATCTTTTGAGGGGCCCTCTCGGTTCTTTACTGCTTGGTTATTCACAAGAACCCCAGTCGTCTTGGGGAGCCCTCATAAGGGTCTTTTGCTACTTGGTTATTCACGAGAACCCCGGTCGTATATTGGGGAGACCCCTCATAAGGGTCTTTGCCATGGCTTGGCCCAGTCCCGGACCAAGTACCCGAGGAGTGCACTAGGGGCCCTAGATCTGGAATCACAAGGGTCTTAGCCATCCTCGAGGAGAATGGCTCTACGCGGTATATAAATTTATGATATCATCTTGTCATCCACCATGATAGGATCAAGAGCCAAGAACTATGCGAATACAACACAAGCTAGAGCAAGACATAAACCCTTCCATAATTATGCTTTGAAAACAAAGCATTTCTAAAGGGGAGCAATGTAATAGATATAAAATGTAATAAATATAAATATAAAAAGATCATAACAATAGTGTAATAGATAATAATTTATATGTAATGAAGAGACACCTCTCAGTGAAAGGACATGTCTCTTAATGAAAGGGCACCCTAGCGTGGGTAAATATATGGCCCTCATTCTCGTTTGTAAGCATATACTATCATTATCAAACATTTATTATATATTGGTATCCGCATTAGTTTCTACAATGTACTCAAATATTTTGGATATTTGGTGGTGAGTCAGATTTGGTTGTCACGGACTCATTAATGGATGACTCCACTCCCCTATGGAATAATATAGTTCCTATGAAAAGAATCAATATATCCATCTCCAAGGAAGTAACCAAAATATCAACTTGCATCCAATAAACACAAACACATCTCCAAGTAACCAAAATATCAACTTCCTTCCAAGAGATGCAAGCACATCTTCAAGTAAGTAACCAATTTGCTAAATTCTCTCTAGGAGATATAAACACTTACCCCAAGCATAGGGAAAGGTACACCATAGAAAATTCTGGGACTCGTGCTATAATCTTGACTTAATTTTAGGGATCTTAACCTATGAATTTTTCGATATGAGTACATTATGAAATAAGATATAAAAAAGCGGCAACAATAGGCAATATTTCACTTCTTACTTGAGTGTTACCAACATCGACAGCGACAAAATATCGCCAAGGGTCGGCTTGAAAATATCGGCAATGTCGAGGGAAAATATGGGTCAAATATTGGAAAATGTAAGTAAGAATAAAAAATACAAAAATATTGATTTTTTTCAATTTTTTAAATATCTAAAGCATCAACAACATCAAATAAATGCATTTCCACATAAATATGAAAGAGGCTCATATATAGATGTATAAGATGTCTAGTAAACTCGGATACATCACAGTCTATAGACCAACACTGAATCATGTCTGACTCCTGAGTCTAAAGCCTCAAAATATCATCAAAAATATAATAAGTGACAAATGTATCTCATCATCATGGAGTCATCTCCAATGAAATCAAATAAAGTCCAATGATTCACTCTGCCCTGAAAGGTGATAGCTTTTCCTCTGAGGAAAAGCCTGGGGTTGGCACTTGACTACGGCGTCCTGTGAAGGCGGGGCTAGACTTCAGTGTCCTCTAAGTTGCCTCTTGCCAGTATCCCTCATCCAGGTCAGGTGAAGATGGTGGAGACTGCGCTACGTAACATCCCCTCCACCTCCTCCTCCTCTCACGTCTTGCCCCCTCTGCCTCCTGCTGTATCCAATGAGGCATCGATTCCAAGATAGGCCTCTCCAACTCAACCTTCCATTCAGCACTAGTGTCAATCCCATCCAACGAAATGGCGTCCACATCGGGTGTTTTAAAGAATGCCTCACCAACAATCCGAGTGCAGGTAGACATATACCATGTCATTGAGGCGTTGGGATTCCAACATGTATGAGGGCCATAAATTATAGAATTAATATAATAATATTATAATTTTAATTTTAATTTATAATGAATTAAAATTTAATTGAAAATTGTAACTTTATTCGCTTCTTGGTGTATATTTTATCAAATGCACTCGAGTTGCGCTCGCATCCTGAAGAGCTACATGTTGGCTAAGCACCCGAATAGCAATTTTTTGTAGATGGGGTACTCTACCACCATAACTTGTCAACCGAGCATCTACAACAAATCAAAGAAAAATAAGAAAATACATAAAAAAAAAAAAAAAATTGAAATTTGAAAGTTAAAAGTTGAAAGTTACAAAAGGTTGAAAAGAAAATACATTGAAAGTTGAAATTTGAAATTTAATGAAGTTTACGTGGCATTTTGGTCTTCCCGTCAGCTATAGCCATCTGAAAGCCAAAAGTCCCACCGGACATCCTATATATTTCCATTTCTTTGGAAATCTCTGGGCGTTCTTCATGACTTAGCACCATTCTCCAACACATGTGAGGAATCCTTCAATAACCTCAACATCGAATCTAAAACCACATGAGTAAGAGAATGCGGGATTGAGGTAAATCCTTGCGGCATGAATCGGGCGATGAAGTGTAATGTTCCATGGATTGATCACTCCCCATATCGTAGTTGTTCTGAAATCCATCATCTCCCTTGTCATCATAGTAGGCACGGATGGCTTCTTTGGCCCCTATCCATGGCCTCATACAAGTAGCACATTGTGGGCTTGTCTCCATCAACCAATGAGAAGAACCTTTACCAAGGTTAAGCTAATGGCATGGCTCACCTCCTCCACTCCCACCCAGAAGATCTCCTAGTATGACACAAGCCTACATATGGCCTCCCCCTCTGGTTTACGACTCAATGATAAATCATCCCACTCGTGTGAAACAAACATTGTCTTCAAGTCCCGCACACAAACCAAGATAGATCGAAGAGAGATGAAGCTAGTGGCAAAGCGCACGATTGCAAGACACACCAACTCCATGTTATTTGTGAATCTTTTCATCAAGCTAAGCACGGATGCATGATTATATATGAATTTTGTGATGCTTTTAGGCGATTCAACAATGTCCCTGATAAAAGGAATTTTTCCCATATCCTCTAAATCAAATCTATACAGTAATGCAGCACAAGGAGTCCCAAACAATGTAGGATACCTCTGCAAAAGCATCCTCCCAACAGCAACAAAATTAGCGGCGATAGATTATGACTTGGACAACATGTTGTGGACCCTCCTCCCGAATGAACTCGTCCAATTAGTCACATAACAATGTTGCATCTTTAGCATGTATCAATGCATCAAATAATTTCATAAACATTGTGCCCTTGGCACAATTAACCAAGAAGTTAAGAAGTGTCTTGTCCTTCTGGTTTGTCCAACCATCTGAGATCACGGTGCATCCGGTGATTTCCCATGATTCCTTAAGCTCCTCCAATCTACTAGAGCAATTGGCCTTTTCATTTTGAAGGATAGGCCCTCTCAGCTCCTCATAGGTAGGGGCCTTGTACCACGAGCCAACAACGTGTTGCATCAAACTTTGGTTGATAGAATGGGTTGTTCTTGCCAATGTTAAAAGGAATGTCACTACATAAGAAACACTTACCCACCAACTTATCGATCTCTTCCTTCTCCTTTTGTTTTACCATTGACTTGATAGAAGGTTGTTACACCGGGTGTGGTTCTAGAAACAAAATACGATGAGGTAGAAGGTGGAATTGAAGCAGTTGAACTTCCCTCTTCAGATATTCCATCTGTCTTTGCAAATTGAGCTTTCTTGGCTTTGTTGTAATCTCTGGTTAAACCCAACTATTCAAGCGCTTTGTTGGCAATATGCATGATTTTCAGGATTGACTCTTTGCAAATTTCCACTACATGTCGAGTTGCTGCAAGGTGGTATTTCAGTTGGGTAATTCCCCCCATCATTCTTAGCTTACACAACTTGCAATACAAAGTTTGTTGATTAAAACCCTAGGGATCACCATATTCCCACATAGGGATCCAATTTTCTCATTATTTTCAATCTTCAAGTGATCAAACCTAAGGCACAAAATAGTGGAAAAAATTAAAATCACCATTTAACTGTAAACTTTAATAGTAAATTACTAAATACAAATGTTCAAAATGGGGGAAAAGTTGGCCGATAAATTAAAAATTAAAAAACCTATCATAAATTTGCAAGAAAATAAAAAAGCAGGTTGGAAATCAATCCACACTCCAAAATAATTTGACGTCAGCAAAAACAAATCAGTCCCTAACTACCAAGATGAAAGATACCTGCTCAAATATTAAAATAAAAAAATGGGCCTGGCTGTTGCCCATACACCGTGTGCTTGCTTGAGAGAAATCAATCCCAACTTCACAATAACCCGGTTATAGTGCTCAAAATCTAGCTCCTCCTTGTCGTCTTTGGCTGAAGGCAAACTCACCCTTTCTCCTTTGCTCTCCAAACCCCACCTCGGGGAGTTGGAAGGGATGCTGGCCTCTTAGGGCGTGTGAAGAAGGTCACGGAGGTGACGGAGTGTCGTCGGTGGTATAATACAATTTCTCTAATAATGCCCCCCAAGGGTGGGAGGAGGGGGACATTAATAGAGAAATTATAATACAATTTCTCTAATAATGCCCCTATAGAGGGTGGGAGGGGTGGAATTATTAGATAAAATTTATCTAATAATGTCCCCTGCTCCCACCCTCTAATTTCTCTAATAATGCCCCTATAGAGGGTGGGAGGGTGGGGGAATTATTAGAGTAATTCTATAATACAATTTCTCTAATGTGCCCCAATGAGGAGGTGTGAGAGAAATTCTATAATACAATTTCTCTAATAATGACTACCCCTCCCACCATCTATAGAGACATTATTAGAGAAAATTGTATTATAGAACTACTCTAATAATTCCCCACCCTGAGAGGGCGATAATAGAAATTGGCATATTATAGAGCTACTCTAATAATTGGTGGGGAGATTCTATAATACAATTTCTCTAATAATGCCCCATGGGGTGGGAGGGTGGAGATTATTAGAGAGGGATTCTATAATACAATTTCTCTATGCCCCCCTCCACCCTCTATATATAGAGGGGTGGGAGGGAGGCTATTAAGAGAAATTCTATAACTCTAATTTCTCTAATAATGAGGTTGGGACGGGTTTGAATTATCGATCGATGCAGTTCTGATTAGGATGGATTAGGTTCCATTAAGCAATTGACTAGGAGCATAGCAGTGATACATGAGGATTAGTAGAGTCCTTATATATTTTGTAGTCTTTATGAAGATAATATGGACATGAAAGTAGGATTTTTCCTCGTTATGTACTTTTGTATTATGTAAAATTTTGCTATAACCATATATATATATATATATATATATATATATATATATATATATACATCACGAGTTTTGGTTCCTATATATGTTGCATTTTCATGTTTTCTATGATGTATTTATACAAATGATTTATGTTTCACTACCAAAATGACAAAAAAAAGGTGAAAAATTGAAATATTCTAGAACAAAATGAGGAAAACCTCCAAATTAGAGGTTGGACTTTAGATCAAGCAGTTTGCACCTTAGGTATTTATAGGTGTAGGGAAGTTTTAATGGGCGTGACCAGTCACTTAATTTTGTTCTTTGTTGTGGTGGTTATGTCACGTTATATGCCTCCCACTCATGCAATGCCGAGTGTATCATTTGTTATTAACAAAACCCATAAAGAAAATGGTGAAGAACGGTCACATTTTAATGGACAAGACAAATAACTCATGCAGATTTTATTAAATAATGGTGGCTAAACGTGTTACAACCAAAATGAGCAAAATACCTCTCAGATTCGTGAGCAATAATTGGTATGGGGAATCTGAAACCTTCCCTCACACGCAGCTATGAAGAAACAATCCCAACAGCCATCTAAATTCTCCCTCAAACTGCCACACGCATTGGTAGAAGGGCGACTCCCGTGCAGATGGTTTATTGTTTGTTTGGAGGAGGATAACAGTCCCCCAACTCAACGAATATCCCCTTAATGCAATGGGGCGAGCAGCCACAAGGGAGGGTCGACCAGCAGCTATCCCACACACTTATCTCCCATGCAGATATGAAGAGCACGCAACCTATGGATAGAGGCACGACCAGCAACAACAAAACGTGCAGCCACAAGGAAACTCGGCCTGTAAAGGAAGTCGACCCTTGCACACGTCCAGCCCACAAACACACGACCTTGGAGATGCACGAATCGACCATCAATTGCAGCTTGCAGCAGAGAGGAAGGAGATACGCCCAACAAAGAGGAAAAATTGATCCACAGGGATCACAATAGGAAACTCACGCTCCAACAAAGAACAGCCACGATTTAGAAAAATGTCCCTTCCTGCCACTTCTGCCAACCAAACACTTTCTTTCGTGAAGTGCTTCAATCACGATGCCAATTACCTGCAAATGAGAACCCTGAATGGATTCTCCAACTCTCTGAAGCTTCAAATGGATATTAATTCCTTTACTTAGAATCAGATTCCACGGCTAGGGCGAATGGTTTCAACTGCCAAATCCGGTCTTAGAATGGGTTTCATTTGAAACCCTGGTTTCGCTCCGCCAGAGGCTCTTCCTCCCAAATCAATTTTCAAAATGAATAGTCGATAATCCCTTTTTCCCCTCAATCGTCCTTATATTCCTTCACTTGTCCTTTTCCCCATTAAAATATTCATTTAATAATTGGTGGAGAAATACCCTCAAGAGGATTTATTAATGATAAACTCCACTTTTCCTAAGTTTCACTTTATGATTGAAAGTGACTTACCCGTTATCGTTTCCCGACTCGTAAGTACAATGGTTTCACGAGGCCCCGTATGAAACCCTACGGTGATCATTTTTAGGAAAAGCGGGACATTACAGTCCTCCCTGCTTAAATTTGCTTGTCCTCAAGCAACTTCAAACTGGAAAGCGCAACACACGCATTTCTCCCAAGTAGCATCCTCCATGGATAGATATGTCCATTCTACCCAGTACTCGGTATGCAATATACGGCGGTGGCTTTAGGCCACTTGTACAAGCGGAAAATCCACGGAAGAGAATGCTTTCGGTCTAGCATTTCTTTGAGTAGTCTAAAGAAATGGTGGGGAAGTGGGCAATCTTGGCGAGTCGATCCACCGTGACATGGGTAATCCTTCCCTTGCATCTTCAGTAACCGGTTGATGAAATCCTTGGGGATGCCTTACCACCCCTGATCGTGAAAAGGATGTAATGATCCGGCTGAATGCGCCCTCATTCCCCTGGCGAATTCCGCACTCCTGAAGATGCTTCTCTAACTCATCTCTACAGGCCCTGGGGTGCCTATATGAAATGGTAAGCACTGCTCGAGTACCCTCCTCTAACTCACTGATGTCCTCTAATTCCCGGTTTGGAGGCCTACCTGGATGTACATTACCAAAGACATTATGTTCCCGAAACAAGTCATGTATCCCCCTCGGAGAATTGGGCTCCCTGCCCTTGGACCTCTGTAATGAAATACGAAACTCCGAAACCTATTCAATGTCATCTTGTATCATCGTTGCCTCCATCTTCTTCGCGGTTGCAACCTTAGGAGGATACGTGTTCATGCCTCGTAGAACTACTCTCTTGCCGTCCTGATTCTGGAACTCCATCTCCATAGTCCGATAGTTAGTGGAGTACCTCCCTAGGGATTATAGCCACTGAACTCCAAGCACGACATTGGTATCAGGTATCTTAACCACGCAGAAGTCATCGGTGAGCATGTAGTTTCCCGGGTTCAATGTCATCCGTGGAACATACCTGCTGTAGTCTAGTGTGTTCTCCCCATGTATTACCACTGAGAAACCCCCAAAAGGCTCGTGATGTGCGCTTTGGGTTTCCACTAGAAAGTGCAACAAGAGTTGTGGGATACTTACCGCCGACCAAAAGCGTCGCCAGTGTCCTGCACTCTCCTCCCCTCATCCTGGATGTGTGAAATCTGGGTATGCCGGGGAGTGATGCTATAACCCCTCATGTTTCCATCGATGCCTGCTCTGCCTCTGTTGTCGGCGACTCCTCCTTCTGTCTCTGCTCCTCTTCTTCCTCATCATCCCAGCTATCGGAAAACACCTCTATGTAGTGTGCCTTGGCCTTGCATGCACACCTGTGACCTGGTACCAATGGTTCCTGGCAACTGAAACAAAACTTCCTCCTCCTCAGATCCTGCATGGTAGCATCATCCATCATGTTCTTGCCTGTCCAATCCTTCTGTGGATGTCCTGCCCAGTCCCTCTTTTGATGTTCTGTACCATCCCTCTGTGGTGGTGTCTGTCATCGAACTTAGTAGGAAGTCCGGTACCGGGGTGAACTTGGCCTTGAGTGCGGACTCACATAATTCATACACCTTAGCTGTTGCATCATGTAGTGTAGTAGGCTTGTAAGCCTTCACCTATCCTCGGAGTGGCTCAGAAACAGCCTGTCACGGCATGCTTGGGCTGGGAATCGTGGGCAAATAGAATACATGCTCCAATCGATATTGCGTGCATTGGGTGGTGCGACATTACAGAGACCAACACCCAGGATCAAAGTGCATTCCGTGGGTGCGGTCTCATGGAACAGGCAGATGGTGGGCGTGACAGGTGAATGTCGTGGTGCCTGGGTCTTGTTTTCCCTCCCGGTGCAGGTGGCCAGTGGTCTGCTTGTGGGGTTTGGGTAGGAATTGTGGGGCCTTAAGCTACGTCTTGATGCACTTGGAAATCCCATCGAGAGAGTATTATGTGAGAGTGAGCTTGCCCAGCGTCTTGGCCTTAACTTCGGCGCTGCGTTGGACCCCTGTTGAAGAATCTCGATCTGTTTCTCCCCTTGAAGCTGGAGACTTCGGCAAGAACAGCTTCCCTCAATTTCGGATCCATGGCCTTGTATTCCTGGAAATAAGCTACTAGTGGCTCATCCTACTCTACTGTCCTCCACTTTTGTCTGTTGGTCCCAAAACTTAGGCATGAGATCTGGAAATCTGGCTATAGTCATGGTAGGTTCTGAGGGCTGGAGTCACGGAGTGATCGCCTCCTCCCAGTGCGTGTGTGTTCACCTTCTCCTTCTCCCTCTCTTCTTTGCTCTCCCCCTTTTTCTTTCACAGTGCTTGCTCCCTAGAGCATAAGCTGTAATTTTGCCCATGAACTCTCGGGTCTCCTAGACCCTGCAATGTCCACAGCCAAGGCTTTCATAAGCCCTACGATCAATCATCTTCTCTATCCTCTGGCGGTTGCATGTTAGGTGGAGTGTCCTCCATTTACCCTTCCCACGCCCCTCTAAACCACAGTACCTCCTGCGCCTATAGGTGATGTTTTTCAGCCCCTCTCCAGTCATCAATGTGGCCCACAGTGAACATGTTCTGATACCACTAAAATATTCTAGATTGCAAAAGTGGGAAAAAACCTCCAAATTAGAGTTGGACTTCGTGTGAAGCCGGTTGCTGCTTCATTATTTATGGTTGTAGGGAAGTTTTAATGGGGCGTGACCCGAGTCACTTGGTTTTTGCTATTGTGGTGGTTATTTGACCCCTTATGCCTCCCTCATGCAATGCCAAGTGTATCATTTGTTCATTAACAAAACCCATAAAGATGGTGAAAAACGGTCACATTTTAATGGACAGACAAATAACTCATCACGATTTTATTAAATAATGGTGGCTAAACGTGTTACAACCAAAATGAGCAAAATACCTCTCAGACTTGTGAACAATGATTGGTATGTGGAATCTGAAACCTTCCCTCTGCCAGCGGTATGAAAGCTTGATCCCAACAACCAAAATAAAGTTCACCCTCAAAGCGCCACAGCATTGGTAGAAGGCGACTCAGATGGGAGATGGTTTGTTGTTTTGTTTGGAGAGGATAAGCAGTCCCCAACTCAGCGAATATCCCTTAATCTTTGAGTGGGGCGGCGACCACAAAGGGAGATGCGACCAACCGGCTATTCCATCTCTTATCTCCCACCTTGATTGAAGAAGGCGTAAGCACATGGATAGAACGATCGGCACCAACAACCGATGCGACCACCGAAACTTCGACCTGTAAAGGAAATTAGACCCACGCACCGCGTCCGACCCACAAACCACCGCGACCTTGGAGATGCAGAATGCGACCATCAAATCGCATTTCATGTGAGAGGAAGAGATCGCTTGACAAAGAGGAAAAATGGTCCGCGGGGGATCTGGCGGAAACCCCGCAGCTCCAACGAGAAGCGACTCTGATTTAGAAAAATGTCCTTCACGCCCATACCTTGACCAAACACTTTCTTAGTGAAATTGATTAGCTTCAATCGATGCCAATTACGCAAATGAGAACACAGATGGATTCTCAACTCTCGACTAGGCGAGATAATTTTACCAATAGAGATCAGGTTGATTATGACTAGGGCGG
Source organism: Picea sitchensis (assembly GCA_010110895.2). Taxonomy (NCBI): domain Eukaryota; kingdom Viridiplantae; phylum Streptophyta; class Pinopsida; order Pinales; family Pinaceae; genus Picea; species Picea sitchensis. Next base: position 11,177 of record SNQJ01S0073693.1, read on the forward strand.
ATAGTTCAACTATACTTAGAATCGCAGAGGAGTCTTGAATGGGTTTTCAGTACGAAACCCTCGTTTGCTCCATAGAGCTCTTCTCTAAATCCAATTTTCAAAATGAATAGTCGATAATCCCTTTTTCCCCTCAATCGTCCTTTATTCCTTCACTTATGCTTTTTCCTCCATTAAAATATTTATTCAATTGTGTGGAGGAGAAATATGCCCTCGAAGGGTTTATTAATGATAAACTCACTTTTCCTAAGTTTCACTTTATAATTTGAAAGTGATTTTACCAATATCATTTCCCTAACTCTTTTGTCTAATGGTTTACGGGAAACTTTATAAACCATCATGGTATCCCGATTGCCTAGGAAAAGCGGGACATTACACAACATCGGGCTTTATTTAGGTAATAGGTACTAAAAGATATTTTTTCGATGGTATGTAGATGGTATGCGCCATCTACGAACAATATTCGCTATTTCAAAATCTCAAATAGCGTGCTATTTTCCCCGATATTATCGCCGAGGTTGATTTTGTTGATAATATCGTTAATAGCGCGATATTGTATCGAGCTTCTTAACAACCCGGTCAACAAAATGATAAGAGAAAAGATACCAAGTAGTATTGCCAACAAGTTTTATCCCTCTACGGCAATCTTATCATGCAAAAACAAATCTGAAATTCATTTTATAACAGCAGTAAAACTGCCCTATTTTTTTCAAGACTATTGTCAAATCATGAAGAAATAAATTGCTGAAAATCAAATCTGCAATAGGACAATTATTGGACAGCAGAAAACTTCATATATATATATAATATAAAGATGAAGTTCGTGTACCTACCATAGCCTCATCAAAAGGCTAGTACAATCCTCTTGCTTTCCAAAGCCTGGCTAGAGAAAATCAAGAAAACCCTAGCCAACACTAAGGACCTCCAACAAGCAAGCATCAACAACAAGTCCTCCTCATGAGGCGTCTCCTTTTATAACAGCAGTAAAACTGCCCTATTTTTTTCAAGACTATTGTCAAATCATGAAGAAATAAATTGCTGAAAATCAAATCTGCAATAGGACAATTATTGGACAGCAGAAAACTTCATATATATGTATAAAGATGAAGTTCATGTACCTACCATAGCCTCATCCAAAGGCTAGTACAATCCTCTAGTTGTCCAAAACCCTAGCTACAGAAAACCAAGAAAACCCTAGCCAACACCAAGGACCTCCAACAAGCAAGCATCACACTAGCAAGTCCTCCTACGCAAGACGTCTCCTCTTCCAATGTTACCAGACTCAGAATCAGCAAAAAACTGGGGAGGCAAAAGAGAAAAGAGTTTGAATTGGATCAGGAAAAAATCGAAAAATACAACAAAATAAAGATAAACACATATTTTGAATTAAAAAAAGCATTTTTCAATGATATTCAATAAAGCCATGTCCATACAATGCAAAATATCAATAGATGTCCAAATTTTCATGGACGAATAGCTATCTTGTATATAATGAGTTCAGACTCCAAACCGAGAGCTGAAAGCATCTGCTTATAAAAGTTAACTAAATAGTAAACATTCAAGTCTGATACAAAATAGTAAAAAAAAATAAGAAGTAGATTCTCCCATGGCCCTAGAAGGATTACTCTGTCCTCTTGTAGCCCTGTTTGCCACTATTGGTCATTGTTTCTCACTTGCTACAAAAGAAACTAGATCTAAGAGATAGGAAAAATGATTGAAAACCCAAAAAACTGTTTTTTAAAGACAAATTGGGGCCTGATCCGATTTGAATCATAAATCAAAGTCGCCAAGCCAATTTCAAATCATGACTTTGACTCGAGAAGGTTTGAATTGGCTCGTTTGAGGGCCAATGATCAATCTAAGTCAAACTCACGATTTTTTGGTTTAAATCATGATTCATGTTTTGTTGTCCTCTTCTCCACTCAACAAGTACAATCTAGGGTTTAATCACAAAACCCAAACTCCAATGTCTCCAAGGGATGAAACCCTAACCCTACTATTCAAGATGCTCCAAAAGCTCCAAGAAACCATAGCACCTCCACGGAAATAGGGAGAAAGTACAAAGATGAAGAACAATGAGAGAGAGAGAAGTGTGTTCTTCTCCTCGCAACTTTAACACAAGATGATGATGAATGTGAATGATGAAAGGACTCGCTCCTTTCTCTATATATATGAGAGGTAAAGGAGGCCAACAATACATATGTGGGCCTAAACCCTTACAAGCAAACCTACAAAGCCACAAATAGGCTCACATGTGAAATGCCACACTCCAAGAGTACACATGTCAAACTCCAAGGTGATGACATACACAACCAAGGCTCCAATGCAAGGGCACTCCACGCGATGTGTCCAACACTCCTCCAAGGACTCCAACATTCCTCCCAAGCCATGTGCTCCACCAAATCCACTCCCCTTGCATGAACACTATTGCAACCCACACATGCCCAAGTCAACACCATGCCTCCGTGCAAGCATCCAAGCTACCCCATGCTTCTACCGCTTTGTTACACACAAAATTGCACTTCTTGAGATAAAGTCCTAATGCTCAAGTGAGGCTTTGATGTAACTAAGAGGGGGCCACTGTCACCTCACCAACCCTCTTCTACACTTCAGGTCAACTCTACTCTAACTCAAGTAGGGCTTCATTAGGATAGGATCATTGGGATTTTGTTGATTAAGTTCAAAGGTGATATGAAGAATAAATCCAGCAAAACACATTTTTGAAAGGATTAAAAGAAAAAAGTTGATGGAAGGAACAAAAATTAGTGTCTTTCCATTGAGCATATGGGGTCAACTAAGGCTCCTCTTTTAGAAGTTACAAGTGAAACTAAGATGATAGTTAGGGTTTACCACTTCAAACCCTAGCCCAACAAGGTTTAATATGATTAAGGGGAAGATCCTCAATAGTCTTAAGAAGGGACCTATGAAAACGAGAGGAAGAGGGCACACCACCAACACTAGAGAAGTAAGCACACTTGCAACCATTAAAATAAAATAGCACATGAATTTAAAGAAACCACTTACTCATCAAATCAAACACAATACCATTGATCCATGAACATCCATCGTTTACAAAGCATCCACAGGACAAAATCTTCAAGAAAGCACTCTAGCTAGCTATCCATAGCATAAGAGAAATAGACAAAGAGTTTCCAACAGATTTTCAATTAAGCCTTAAGGGCTTTCTCCCCCAATCCAACCATGAGTACAAATGAAGAAGGGCATCTCCTTTTATAGAGTGATGCTCACCTTCCTTTACAATAAAATAATCAAATCTCATGTGAGATCCTTAAATCTAGCCTATGGAGTAAAACACACTTCCCTCTGGCTAACTAGTCTAAAATGCAATAAAAAACACAATGGTCAAGCCACATGTACAATGATCAAGTGAGATAAGCCCAAGAAGAGAGACGTCTCCACTAATTATGGAAGAAATCAACTCCAAGGTGCAACGTTTAGCCTTCCAAAACCCTCCAAAGGGTGAACCATCAACAAAATCCTTTAATTGTACAAGCAAGCCCTCCAAGTCTTCTTCTAAGGTGGATGTGTAAGTCTTCAAGATGAAAAGGTCCTCCAAAGTCATGAATAAGACCCCTAAATGGGGGTGGCCCCACAAAACCAACTTCACAAGTCACGTGTGAAATTTTTAAGGTGTACCAATCCTCATCAAAAGTGTAATGCAAGGGTACTAGGTCCCCTCCAAGTGGACGCATGAGTCTTCAAGATAGAACGTTCTCCAAAAACATGAGTGAAACCCTCAAAAAAGGGGGGTGACCCCTCCAAACTAGTTCCAACAAGAAATGTGTGGGTGCCTCCAAGGTGGACCACTACCCCTCAAATCATGCCAACATATTCCCCAAGTCAAAGGTGACCTAACAAGCCCACATGTGCCAAGATAAAGATTCCAATGCAATCTCCAAGGTGTATGTCCCATCAAATCAAGTAACACATGCCTCAAAATATGCAATCAAGGAGTGAGATCAAAAATATAGAACGTGGTATGGCATAAGAAACCACATGCATGAATAAATACCCCAAATTGCTTTTGATTGCATTGGGAACTGTGAATTGTCTCGAGATACATGACGCTAACTTGGGAACTATGAATTGCTTTAGGAACTGAGAAATGCCCCAAAAAATATGAATGAAGCCACTGCCATGCTAAAACTCTAGGGTGCCTCAACAAGCCCCATCAACATCAAATTCTCTAGCTTATCATAATCAGTGAATACCATGTCCATCCAAGGGTCAATAGTGATGAAAATCACTTAGGGTAGTGAAGAAAATTAACTAGGATAGCCCTATGCAAAAATAAGGGGTAACAAGCTTAATGCCCTCCTCTGGAATACCAAATGCTCCTCCTCAAATGCAAGGCATTCTCCAAGCAAGCAACCTTCTCCATGTGGCCATCATGTAGAATGTCACCAAGTTGTTTGAAAAACTCCAATGCTCTAAGGAAGAATAACATGCAAGCATCTAATTGAGGTCAAGCAACCACTAAGTAAGCCACCTCCAATGTGCAAATCCATCACAGATCATCCAAGAGTTAATCATACACTATGTACCCTAACTCTCAAAAAGCACCCCCAAACATCATGTAAACATTTTCAGAGTATAATCCCGAAAGATAACAATCCCTCTTTACGAGAAAAGTGTTTTCATGACCACTTTTCAACTCCCTCTACAACTACAACAAACCTGCCATCTACAAGTATGTCCCTACTGCAGTCTCAAAATCAACCGAAACATCATCCTCCATCAAGGTACCACACCCTTCCTCCTCAAAACAACTACAAAGCTCATAGATGGAAGAAAACATTGTAACATGACTCGCCCTCACTAAAGATTAGGGCACTCCACTATCCACTGAATAATAACCTAACATATGTCATATGTCTCGAAGCTCCACTATCCACATACCATCCAACACTGGACACAATGTTAGAAGATAAACAAGAGGCCATGGAAAAGGTAATCTCAAACTAAGAAGGAGTCTCCTCTACACCTGCTACAGTCCTAGTTGAAACCTCATTTGTTCCCTTTCCCTTCTTCAATGCCCATGCCCTCCTCACCTTCTTCCTCTCTACATCCACCCACC
>SNQJ01S0073695.1:0-13602 GCA_010110895.2 Picea sitchensis
TTGGGTTTGAAGATAGAGAATAATATCTCCATACCAAGGGTATGAAGTGCTAATGAGGAACAAAGATTCACTGAGAAGAGAGTCACTGGGCTCAGTATCGTCATCAACATGGGGAAGATCATAGATAAGTTCCACAAAAACCAATGACTTTTTAGCTTTTGATTTGGCAAAATCGAGATCGAATTCTTGAAGAATAATAATCCACTTGGAATATTTTCCCCCAAGGACTTGTCATGTAAGGATATGGTACATGGGGTTCGAGTCTGCAATGACCATGGTAGTGTATAATAGGATGTAATGGTGAAACCTATGGATGACAATGACTGCTGCCAGAGCCAACTTTTCAACGTGTGAATATCAGAGCTCGGGACCATATAGACTCTTGCTCAGATAGTAGATCACATGTTCATCACTGTTAGGATCCTCTTGAAATAAAACCATAGCAATAGTGGAAGTAGAGGCTGCCAAATAAAGGATATAGTCTCAACCATAATTCAGAGGATGCAAGAGAGGTGTATTGGTCAATGCATGCTTAAGAGCATCGAAAGAGCGTTGAGGAGTGTCATCTCAGATGAAATGAGTGTCTTTCTGCAACAATATCATAAATCCTTTAGTGAGTTCGGCGTAATTGCATATAAAACGGAGAAGAAAGTTTGCTTTCCCTTGCAAAATTTGTAGTTGGGTCAGATTTTTGGGAGGGGGTAAAATGAGAATAGATTTGACTTTCAAGGGATCCACCCTAATCCCGTCTTTGGAGACGATGAATCCAAGGAGTCGACCTGATTCAACAGTGAAGATACACTTGTGAGGGTTCAAATGGATATGATAAAACTGACATCGAAGACAAATGGCCCGTAAATGACCAATATGGTCTTGTCAAGTAAACGAATGAGCGGGTAAATCATCAAGGTAAGGCTCCACAATCTGTTTGATATCGTGGAAGGCATGCGACATGGCCCACTGGAATGTAGCACCAACGTTTTTAAGGCCAAAGGGTAGATTCAGATAAGAGAATGTCCCCCAAGGGAAGATGAAGGTTGTCTTATGATGATCAGCTGGTAGAATATCAATCTGGTTATACCTTGAGAATCCATCCATGAAAGAAAATATAATGCTGCTGGCACAATTATATATGATTTGGTCGATAAAGGGTGTAGGGTAATTGTCTTTTAGACAAGCCTTGCTGAGATCCCGATAATCGACATAGACATGAATGGTTCCTTGTTTTTTAGCAACCAAAACGATGTTAGAAACCCATTCTGTCAAGGGGACAGGATAGATAAAGACAAATTTCAACAGTTTTTCAACTTCTGCCTTTATGGCCGCGGTTTTCTTAGGATGAACCGGGCGAAGTTTTTGTCACACAGATTTAATGCCTAGGTAAGTTTTTATGTCATGCACAATGATTGATGGATCGATCCATCGAATTTCCTCGTAACTCCAAGCAAAGACATTGGAGAATTATTTAAATAAAGTGGTGTAAGCTTCCACTTCCTCGGGTGAACAATTGGCACTGAGATGAACATTTTAAATGATACCTTCTTTGATCGAAACATCGATAGTGATGGTAGAAGAGATGTTGCCTAAATTCCCCTCTGAAGTAGTATCCTGGGTAAGTATAGGATATTGGGGAGAATGAACAACATCGGGGGGGCNGGTGTGGAACATAAAATGTATATATTCTTCAATTTCATCTAGACTAGGGAGAAAAGATGATCGATGATGGTTGTCATCCCAAGGTACCTCGTCAATACTAAGCATTTCCATAATGGATTCGTTTGATGGAAAAATCCTTAGGATGTAGTCGAAAGCAGAGGATAAGGAATCCAACCAAGATGGCACGCCAACAATTGTTGGTCGTCCAAAGAGGTAGAGGAATATTGGATAGCATCATATGAAGCCTCAACAGGACTAAGTGGCATAGCATCACCTAGTGCATCGAATTCCAAAGGACTAGGCACAACTGAAGGGTCAAATGATTCAAAAGATTGATATGCCATAGTCGAGATCATATTGATCGTAAAAATGTGTTGTGTGGTGGGAGGAAGTGGTGCAGGGAAAGTACCCATAAGGGAAGAATATTTTAAAATACCTACTCCAATACTTTCATAAGTGATCTTACTATCGCTCAAGAAAGGAATATTGTTGGTGGCGGGAGTGCGAGCGTCGGGGGTGCAATAATCTAACTGATCGATAGTGACAATTTTACCTTGATAGGGGAATTATACACATCGAAACACCAATGAAGCGATGACAATCATGGCATAAAATCAATTTCTTCCTAACAACAAATTGTAATCAAGGGGAGCATCGACTCCCTCTACATCGACAAAGAAAGCCTTGCCTCCCAACTAAACAGATAAGGACTGCAAGAGTCTGTGAGGACGAAAACCTCACCCATCGAATGCTCATAATATTGTAAGGGATTGGTTAAGCATAGGTGATTTTAATCCTTTCCAACATGCTAAAGACATGACACAAGTCGAAGCTCCCTCATCCAGTATGGTGCGATGAATGTGTTGGTTATGAATAACCACATCAATTTGAAAAGAAAGTTGGTGAGAAAGTCGTGACTTGAAGTTATCAAGGTCAAACGTGAGATTATTTGATGACTCAGAATCAATTGTATCGATGGAACCCAAGAGCGTTCTACGTTGACTCAGACAATGCTGCAGAACTTCAAGAGTAGACATAGCACATAGTGCTTGAGCCAAGTATTCAACAATGTTGTATTTTTGGGCGGCACATGAACTAGGATTACAAGTTTATTTGCAAATAGTGCTCTTGGAAGGGCGTAAAATAGAGTCGAAAGTGGGTTTTTCAATTTGAAGTAACCTAGATGGAGGAATAATGATGGCGGGAGATGGGTTCGATGGGGATTTTTTTGTAATGTTCTCTTTATCAGGTTTAGTCGGTGTGTCATATGTTGTGGTGTAAGTGGTTAAATCGATCCATTGAACATATAAATATGAGCACTCGATGAGGCTTCCTCACTAGGAGGATGACTGTGATTGCCCACTGCCGTAGGGGCAGGGGATTGAGAGACCATGGATTGCTACTGAGGAAAAGGCTGTGTTAACACAGTGGGTTGGGAATTCCCTTTGAAAAGTTTTGCAACTTCCTCATGATGAGGACAGTCTCGGGTGTAATGATCGTCACCACAAATGAGACACGAGAATTTCGGTTTTCACTGTGGTTTCTTTTCAGGATCAAGTGGCGGAGTTTGTGTTTTTGGATTTTCATTATTATTATTATTATTTTTGGGTTTATTTTTCATTTTCTTCTTGCCCCCGGATTGTTGCGAAGAGGCATATTGGACTACATTCACCTCAGAGATTTGAGTCGGGGGGGAGGTAGAGGAGAGTGAAGTCGAACTGGTGACAGGTGTAGAAACATAGCGATTAGCCATTTCGATCGACTGTGATGAAGATTGGGTTTTGATGGTACCGATGAATTCATCCTCATGTGCTGTGGAAGAATGTTTGGATGGATTGGTAGAAGTACGAGGAACATTTGGTATCAACTCATACAATGTACCAGATTGGGAGTAAACCAAATATAAATAATGAGATTGAGCAATGGCTTCTTCCTCAGTGACCACACCACCCATGGCAACGTCATGAGCAATTGGGGGTAAAAGAGATTTAGTAAACCATTCAGGCAATAACTGGTCAAGAATAGTCGCTTTAATCAACCTTCACCGTCGTCTCCACTCATGAATGTGATCAGAGATATGTACGAAGTTCGTTTGATGAAGTGAGGTTAAGAGTTTAGTACCCGTCTCATAACATATGGGTAATTGAAGATGCATGAGAAAATCCATATCTAGGGAGTTGATATCTTTAAAGGTACCACATTGAAGTTCAATGTACCATTTGGCCGTGGAACCCGTGAGTGTGCACTGGAAAAGACACAAACGTATAGAATCATCCATCAGTGAGTTTGATGAACACCATAGATGGAATGTCATAACATCATTATTCAGGGCTTCCCCAGGTTTATTGTCAAATTTGGGGATGTCAGAAGGTAATTTAGCAAGAATTAACGACCATAAAGGAAAATGTAATATGGGATCATTTGTCAATCGAGACAAATCTGGTAGATCCAGCGTGGCATAGGGACACGAGTGGGGCCATAAACTAGTGGAGGTGGATAATTGTATCTAGTAGGCCCTCCCATATATGGTTGTTGTTGACTGGTATAGGTAGGATTTGATTATTGTTGAGGAACGTTCATGAGCGGAGGGAAACTCGGTTGATTCTGAGGAGTATAAGTCGGTTGATTAGGTTGTGGGGGATAAATAGTCGACCCTTGAGGAGGGTAAACATTTGACCCTTGGGGAGGATAAGTTTGTTGTCCTTGAGGACCCCAAGTGGGATTTGGGACACCCGGATAAGGTTGTCCAAAATATAATCCGAAAGGAACAAGAGTTGGTTCTCCTCCTTGTGGGTTATAGTATGATTTCCCCCCTTGGTAAGGTTGATTGAGTATACCTCCTTGAGGTACTCCCCAGGGTTTTTGACAAAAGGGGGCTTCCCCCCTGCCATAGGTTGTGTGACAACTGTGGTTTGACCAATAAAATGGGGTTGGCCCCCGACATGTATGTGCAAGGGTGGATGTCCTCTAGAAGGGACAGGCCCACTAGATGATGGTTTCCCCCTAGTCAGGATTTGTCCCGTAGTTGAGTGTGTGTGTATGGAAAGGGTCTACATTCTCTGATGTAAAGGTGTTCCAATAGGATTCTGTGGAACATAGGGATTTGTAGTGGTGGGAGTAACGGTCTAAGTACCTTGTGCATGATTAGGCGTTACGACTCCATCATTAAGTTGGATTTGTGCTGACGTAGTAGTAGGATTGACTACATGTTCGATGGGACGATCAATATTCTGACCGGACGGTCCCGACTCAGAAACAACAGAGGCAAGAGGGTCATGAGGATCAAGAGGTAGTCCACTAAAGTTAGAATGTTCATAAATATCATGTCCCAATGGAGTCCTCCATATGGAACGAATAAGTCTCTATTGTGGATTTACCATGCCAACAAACCAGATAAGAGTTATGTACTCATCATAATCACGTTGTGTGTCTTCCATATGTGTTTTGGTATATGGCCTCAACAACAAACATTGAACTTCCTATTCTATTATGTTGTCGAATGAGTACAATTGAACAAGAAGTCATTCGAGAGGAGATTCTAACACAGGGATAGTATGAGGAATGTAATCCTCAACCGTAACCAAGGCGCTTTTAGGATTTTCTAACAAAGGAGTAGCAACTCTCCCAGCGTCAGAGCAATTTTCTACCTCTTCATGGTAAATGTCTTCAGGTGAATTAGGAGGTAAGGGTTCATAGCCTTCTGGAGGAAACCCTTGCATCCTACATGATCTACAAAGACCTTTATCGTCTACAATCTCAATCCTGAAAAATTATAAAATAAACCAACAACACATGCTAAAAAATATAGAAGAACCAACCAACAAACACAACCTTCTCTTAATGACCATACTAGTTGGTGATGAAATCCAATATCGCGTGATCAAATTGAGAAGGGGCTAGGATATGAGCGAGTGGAACAGTTACGTTGGATACCTGCTTAATGGACTTATGCCTTGGTGCAAGCTTCCGCACAATAATCGTGGATTTACCCTCCAAGGAGCCCGAGTGAGTTTGACCAACGTATGTTCCAGGTACAACAAAGACTTCCCTTCACCGTCAGCTTGTGTGAAGACCCTAAAGATTATGGCTACTAAGGATACCAACTCACAGTCAACCTCTGGGTGGGTACAATCAATAGTTCAGTCCGAACATATGGGAAGGATAACAAGTCCGAAATTCTTTGAGAGAACCGAGGACAAGTGGACCGGTAGAACTCCAGAGGACTCCAAATGGATTCAGAATTCATGAAGCACTGAGACCAAATGAAGACATTGGACCTCAAGAAGAACCCCCAATATATGATCTTACTACTACGAACGGTTAAACCTCGGAGGGATAATCTCCGTGGATCTCCTGAATGCAACCTCGTGCGTAACCCTTGTGTGAGAGGGGGATCTCAGCTATGCTTATACGAAAAATTGGATTTTCTCTCCCTATCACAAGATGCTAAGTTTATTTTGAATGCTTTGGAGAGTTATACTCACAGCCTAATCCAAAGCGCTAATCCTAGTCTAATGTTGGTGGAAGAATCTAAAAAGGAACAATTTCTAGATCAATTTTAATTAACGTTGATTTTACTGGTTGTTCTTTACTCAGAAGTGAATGAGAGTGAAACTGATGATGTTACAAATCGAATCCCAAAGAAGGGATAGAAAATGATAAGAAAACATTTCTTTCGATGAACTTCTATTTACAGGAAGGAGAAGAGCTTTCTTTCTTTCACTATCAAACACAAAAATGCAGAGATTTCATGCAATTGTTTTCAACAAGAATCCAGTTTGATGCTAAAATTTTCAGAAATTGTTTATAATATCCAAAAACCAATCATAAAAAAAATCGTTTCGTTTGAATATGAATATGAATCGATTTAACTTAGTGCTTCTTATGCCAAAAAATATTTCACTATTGTAGTTTTTAGACAATTGGAAGCAAGCATCGTACAAACAAAAAGAACACTCTCACAACAATCAAATAAGAAGCAAAAATAAAACTAAACTTTTCAAAAAGAAAGCCAAAATAACAAAACTCACTTTAAGAAAAATTTCTTGGAAAGATACGAAGATCAAAACCAATTAGATAAGTACAAAGATCTTTGAGTTTCCTTGTAATAACCTTCAAACGATTAGATGAACGAGAAAGTATCAAAAAATGAACCCAAAATCTCGAAGAGAAAGAGTGATTTCATAACAAGGAAATACTTTAAAGAAAAATCCAAACAAAGATAAAAAAATCTTAACAAGAAACAGGTTGCAAGTTTGATAGAAGACACAAGCTGATAGAACAAGTCCTGAGCTAAAAGAAGAACCCAAAAAATTACACCTAGCACAAGAGTTTTCAACAATTTTTCAAAATGGAGAAAAATAAATGCTCTGGTTGTATCAGCACTAGAGTGCTACAACTCTCCCTAAAGCATTGCAGGGGAGCACCGATACTAAAATCAACACTCTGGGTGTAAAGGAAGAAGGGCGCGAGTTTTTGAGAAAGAAAAAGAACCAACCCAGAAAATAAAAACTTAGGAAAGCTTGATCACCAGTCTGTGTGAGATGACTTTAGGACTGACAACAGATGTATAAAAGAGAAAAAATATAGTGAGCAGGATTTGAAGACGAGAAAAATCTAAGACAAAACCAAGGAAAGAAACCAAAACTAAAAGCTTTGATCCCCAATATGGTCGCCAATTTCTGTTGTAGGAAAATTCCCCTGCGGACAGGGGAATGTCCTCTTGGATCCTAGACCCTTATTACCAAGATAGAAAAATGATAACATTGAACACTGACATTCCTTTAAACGTATCTAAAACTAGCCACAGGAAAAAGAGGAAGAAAGCACGATGTACCTTTTTCTGAAGCTTGTCCTTGTTCAGCCCATGATGAACTTTGATCTTCAGGCCCTTTAATGAGACCTGCAGTTCAATAGACAATGCATGCTTCCTATTCTAACAAGATTAGTTTAAACTAGATTTATAAAGAAGAGACAAGCCTATGCAATCATACACAAACTTGAAGGAAACGGGCCAAGCATATATTAATGAGAACATAACAAGGTACTTATAATATGTAGATGTAGATGTAGCATCCTCACCAAGTCCTCCTTGTCCAACCCCTTGCTTGAAAGATCCATGATAAGAATGACAACACTTTTCATTGATATTCTCCTCCTTTTCACCATGAGAATGCCTCATTTTATAGGCTTTGGGAGGATCAACCACCTTAGTTATCTTTGGAATAAGTTGAGGATATGACTCCATTAGTTGTGGTATCTCCCTTAGATACAGCCTAAAGCTTGGATTCGAGCCAAACCAACTTGGATCCTTTCTAGTTTTCCTTAGAGAGAAGGGGATTTTCTCCCCAAGATTATCTCAACCAATCAACGCTCCCTCAAAGCTGGCAACATAGCGCTATAACACTCCCTGCTAAGTGGACAAGGAGCACCAACACTCCCTGCATGTGATCAAGGAGCGTTGATCTCCAAAAATTCCTTTAAGATGATCATTCTTCAAGGCAAATTATTGTATAAGCTTGCTAAATGACGTGTTTTCCTTTTCTAACATGTCTTAGAGGGTGTATAGAGTGTTCTTATGGTGTCATCCGCAATGTGACATGCAGGAAGAAAATACGATATTTGTGACACTTGACAAAAGTGAGACACTTACGATAATGATAATGGGACATTATCGAAGTTAGAAATTTTGATGTGTAACATCGACATGACTTTCTGGTAATTATATTTTATGTTTATATTTTTCCTATGGAGTTGATTTGTATTTCTGGAAGATAATATTCCAATATTATTATTTTGCTAGGCCGACTTGTCTTCTAAAGTTTCCACACATCTRTTTAATGGTTCAAYTGCTTCYAGAATATTCTATTTTAAGTCATAGGTTACACGTGGAGGTTAATACCTCTTGCAGCTACCAAATCATCAACACTCCCTCTTAGCTAGGGAGGTATTAACTAAGATGTTCTTTATGTAGTGGTATTAAAYGCATCCATCCATATCACATGGAATGAGAAAGACTCACATGGTCTTGGAAACTAGTCTACAGGTAGCATCACCATAGCCACASAGGCTATCATATGATCAAACAGATCATGTAACAAGTATCACCATCATAGCCACACATGAGCCATCTAGCTAGAAAACACCTCCAACACTATTGTTTGGCCCTCCAGCGAGTAACCTCCAAGGCTACTGATCGACACTCTAACTGGGAATCATTTCTGACACTACAAGTCGACATCTAGTTCATACAGAACTAGTAATTCGTCAGTTCACACATAATCTGACTAAAAAATTTAACACTCCCTCTTAATGAGGAAGGTATTCCTCTTGGCACGATCTTCATCATTCCTCTTGGTATTCCTTTCATATTGGAGTAACATACTAACTTGCATTGGAGTACCAACCCGCGCTGGGGTAGCGTACCAGCCTGCATTGGAGTTACCAACCTGCATTGGGGTTACCAACCTACCCTGGGGTAGCGTACCAGCTTACATTGGGGTTACCAACCTATGCTGGGGTAGCATACGAGCTTGTGTTGGGGTTACAAACTTGTGCTAGGGTAGTGTACTGGCCTGCGTTGGGGTTACCAACCTGCGCTGGGGTAGCGTACGAGCCTGTGTTGGGGTTACCAACCTACGTTGATGATCCAGGATATTTTCATTGAGTGACTTATAAAGAATCACATTAAATGAGAATAAATTAAAGTGCACCATTAAAGAAGGAAAAACTCAAAAATGAAGAGACATAAGCATCAAATCTGAACATAAAAACTTGATAACAGAGTTAGTCCCTGGTGGACTACGTCTCTAGGTCCTGCTCTCAAATGGGTAGGATTTTTCATTAACTCAACAAAGAATTTGGAAAAATGCATAAGTATACCTCATTCTGAAATCAAACTACATAAATAATGCTCATATCAGAAAACAAACAACACTACTGAATTCGTGGCGTCGAATTACCCAAAAATGACTGTCTCCATGCCTTGATCCAACTCTAGCACTTCCAAGCCTAAGAAGAAATTTGTCTCAGTTTTTGTGCCCCTGCAACCTACAATTAATTCTATTGTACTTGCCTTGAACTATGTTCCCCCAGCCGTACCACACACGTGCCTCCCCCCGAGCTCTGGGAAGATGCTCTTTTTAAACAATTTCCTGGGCATTATTCACAACACAGGTCATTGGCCTGTTGGTTTGGGCATGAATGTTAAGGTGTAGTGGAGGGAGGAGGTCCCAGGGTCAAACTCGCGGGCCTCCCCCTTTTGGCTTTGTTGTTACAACTATATATATATAACCAAGGTTGTTTCACCAACTTTGGTGATGGTCCTATCCAAATCTTTGTCGATTAGTACGTGGTCGGATTTGGCGTGGTCTGCCAGATTTGGCAGACCCTCCAAACCATATTATTTTTCAAAAATTCTGATACAAGTTGTCATTGGGAATTTTCCCACTGCCATGTGGAAACCTCCCATTCGACCACACCATCCACTGCTCTGTCAGCCTACCATGTCAGTGCCACATCATCGTACATATGCCACATTACTACCAACTCACCATGCCACGTCGGTGTACGGACCGTATAGATTTCCACGTGGATAAATCCTATTGGTTCGTGGATTGGTCAAGAAGTGCCAAATTTGGGTGACACGTGGCAGCCTCTGGTGCTACCATGTCACCATGTTGAGGTCAACATGACATGTCACCTCCTTCTCCTGCCATGTGTGTTGTATGGATGTTGACGTCATCTGTAAGGATGTTGACGTCAGCAGTACAGATGCTGACTCATCTCGCCGCTGACTGGGCTAGGTTGACCAAACTTTGACCGCGAATATCTTTCAATTCGTAACTCCATTTGATGAGTCGTTTGTGCCGTTAGAAAGCTTGCGACGCGCTCTTAGCGATAATGTCATTTTCATTGAGTTTTTGGAAATTTGAATTTTTCCCTTTCTCTATTTGCTGAGGCCATTCTAAACGTATAGAGTTTCTTTTGCGAAGTCTGAGTTGTTGTTAGCCTTCTCTGGATCCTTTTTGGATCATATGGGGTAGCGTACCAGCCTGCATTGGGGTTATAAACTTGCGTTAGGGTAACGTACCATCCTGTGTTGGAGTTACCATCCTGTGTTGGCGATCCAGATTTTATGAGCATAAAGAAATGACTACAAATTATTAACAGGTGCTTAACACAAAATAACAAAGATACAATAAAACTGGTTTTCTATTCAATAAGGAAATAAGCTGAAACTGTAAAATGCAGCGGAAACAAGCTTGCTGGAATGGTGGCGGCTTATCTCTGAGAAGAGATGTGACGGATGCACTCATTCACAAGAAGATGATTACAATGAGGCTCTGAAGGAATTTTTACAATAAAAAAGAATACCAAAAACCCTATACATCCAAAAACCTAACCCTTGGAGATGAAGCGCCAAAAGTCATGTGGGCCCCGTCTGGGTAAGTGAGTACATCAACTTCTCGGGGTCGTAACTTTTGCATACGATCTCCGTTTTAGGCGTATGATAGCTTGTTAGAAAGGTATCGTCGAGGAGATTAATTTTTGGGGATCAATAATTCTTTTGAATGTCATTGAGAAGATCGATCCTGAAAAACCTTCATTTAGGCCCTCAAATTGGCCCCGAATGTTAAAACTGCTAAAAATAATAAATTGCCAAAATTGCCACAAAATATTTTGAGCCAGTTGGAAAAGGTGGGTGGCCATCGATATCCACCTGGATCAATCCTCCCTCCTTAGGAATAAATGGTCTCCATTGCATTGAGTTCCCCCATCAGATGAGGAAATTTCTGCTGAATTCGGCCCCGGGTGAGCCACTTGCCTTGGTGCAGGAGCTGCCTTGCTTTAATGACTCGATAAAGATGGATCCTTTGTTGTCGAGTGACATTGATATGTGTGTACACAATATGATCACTGGATTCCTTTTTTATGCATTCAGGGTTGAGCTCTGTTGGTGTCAGCTGTTCTGCTATGTCTGAGGTGTCCAATAATGGTGGGAAATAAGGGCAAAGGAGATCCACGATGAACACGGGGTGCAGGCCAAGGAAAGGAGGAATGATGAGCTCAAAAGAATTATCCCCCAAGACCTTGGTGATGGTGTACGACCCATAACAGAGTGGGAGAAGCTTCCGATAGGGTCCTATAAGGCGTTGTTTCTGCAAGTGCAACCAAACTCTGTCGCCCACCTGAAACTTATGTGGCACCCGATGTTGATCATGGCGCTGCTTGTACTTGTCATTGGACTTCTGTAGGATATCTTGAACCTATTGGTGGATGTGCTAGATCTACTCAATGAATCGGGTAGATTTTTCAACTTCTGTTGGATTAGGAGATGAGTCAGCCGAGGTGACCGCAAGGGGAAGTGCAACATCTATGGGATTCAATGGTTGGAATCCCAACCCTGCCTGAAAGGGGCTATGGTCGGTTGAGCTATGCAGGACTCAGTTGTAGCTATGTAGGACATAGGGAAGGCTCTCATCCCATGTGTGAGGGTGATTTTAATTATACATGTGAAGGATATGCACAATCATTCGATTTACGACCTTGGTTTGGCCATCTGTCTGGGGGTGGAAGGCCATGGATTTGGTGAACTTGGTGTCTAGTAGTGACTAGAGGCTCGACTAGAATGTGCTGAGAAATTGACTATCTCGATCTGAGACAATGGTTTGTGGGATTCCAAAATGTACCCAGATTCGTTCAAAGAAGAGCTTGGTAGTGGCCTCTGCTGTGATGTTCTTCTTTCAAGCAACCAGAATCACCATCTTAGAAAAGCGATCAACAACCAAAAAAACATAGTCATTTCCCCACTTGTTGGATGGGAGGCCCGACATGTAGTCCATTGAGATTGATTCCCATGGCCTTTCAGGAGTAGGAAGAGGGGTGTACAAGCCCTGTTTCTTAGTGGTCGATTTGGCAATAGCGCAGGCAGTGCAGGACCTGATATACTTGATGATCTCCTGTCGAAGTTTCGACCAATAGAAATGTTTCTGTAGCATCGCCACTGTCTTTTCGACGCTGAAGTGTCCTGGCACCCGACTGTAGTGGGATTCCCAGATCAACTTCGCTCACTCGCTTGATGGAACATAGATATGGCCCAGATGACACAACAATCCATCCGATAGATGGAAATTATCGACAATTGTGTTTGCACCCAAAATTTGTTAGGTGGTGGAAAATTCTGGGCCTGTCTCATACAGTTGGGGCCATCCAGAGGTCTCATTGTCGTAGGAGTCTAGCACCATGGTGAGTGCCGCGACTGGCGGTATGCTGAGGCAATCAACGACGTGATTGGTGCTTCCTGTTTTATACTTGATGTTGAGGTGGAATTGCTAGAAGTATGTGGACCACTTTTGATGGCGATCATTCTGCAATTTTCCTTTTGTCTGCAGGAACTGCAGTGGCTTATGATCAGTGTGGATGACTATATCCTTCCCAAGAATGCAATGTCTCCACTGGTGGCAGGCTTGCACAATGGAGTACATTTCTTTGTCATAAGTAGGGTACTTACGAACAACATCTGATAGTGTCTCACTATGATAGGCCATGGGGTGGCCGTGCTGAGTGAGAATGATGCCCACCGCATAGTATGAAGCATATGTCTTGATATCAAAGGGCTGTTGCAGGTCTGGTAGTGAAAGTACTGGGGCTGAGCACAAGCGCTGCTTCAAATCGTTGAACGCTTTTTGTTGGGACCAACCCCATGCAAATTTTGCCTTACCACCACCCCTGGTTATTTGGCTGAGTGCCCATGCAATATAGGATAATCCCAACATGAACCTGCGGTAGAAATTGGCAAGGTCCAAGAAGCTCCGAAGCTCAGTGAGTTTGGTTGGGGCTGGCCAGTCACGGATGACTCGGATCTTGGCTAGATCCACATGTACGCCATGCTGATCAATTATGTAGCCTAGGTAATGGACCATGTCCATGTCGAAGGAGCATTTT
>SNQJ01S0073695.1:18153-35691 GCA_010110895.2 Picea sitchensis
ATATTTCAAGAGATGAAATACCTTCTAACCAATGCACTTGTATGGAAGATTGCAGATCCAAACAAAGACTTCCTTGTGTGTACATATGCCTGCAAGGAAAGGCTCAGAGGAGTCCTTGTGCAAGAAGGACATGTGATTTTGTACGCATTTAGAAAATTGAATAAGGATGGAGTCAATATTGTGACCCATGATATGGAATTGGCTGCCATAGTGCATGCTTTAAAAATGTGGAGGAATTACCTCTTAGGTAGGATATTTGTACTTATGATAGGCCATAGTGGATTGAGGTATTTGTTTGACCAACCAAAACTCAATGTGAGACAAGCTAGGTGGATGGCTCTCTTTAGTGAGTTTGATTTTGAAATCAAACATATCAAAGGAAAGGAGAATAGGGTGGCTGGTGCCCTTAATAGAAGTATGAAAGCAGTTCACTTGGAAGTTGTGAGTGCCAGTGAATCAGACATCAAAGAGAGGGTCAAAACTGCACAAGAAACAAATGCATTTTTCAAGACCATGACATCATACCTAAATCAAGAGCCCATAGGGATGAAGTACAAAGGCTATCCGATGCTTAATGATGGCACGCTGACTTATAATGGCAGATAGTATATTCCAAATTGTGAAGACTTGAAGAGGTTTATAATGGATGAACTACATAAGAGACCATATACTGGTCATCTTGGTTATCAGAAAATGATCACGACCACTGGAAAAATATTCTATTGTCCCGGATTGAAAAAGGACATAGTTGATTACTTAGCTAAGTGTCTAGAATGTCAACAAGTCATGGAAGAGCACTGACACCCAACAGGGTTTTTGCAGCTCCTACCAATTCCCGAATGGAAATGGGAAACCATCTCCATGGATTTCATCATAGGATTACCAAGATCAACCAAACAGAATGAGAATAACTCTATTTCGAGTTCAGAGATAAGATAAGTGTCAGAGGAAGACACTTACTGAGTTGTTGGAATACTCTGGACAAAGACGTGTGCAAGGAGTGCACCAGGCCAACACTTGGATGAAGTGTTGAAAGATAGCCATCTGAAGGCTAGTCAGATCATAAGGAGTGTGCAAAGGAGCAAATCGTTTCAATTTCAAATGCTCAAGAGAGATAGTGTTTCCAGAACGCAGACGAGACCCAAAGTTGCAAGTATCGTAGGAGATAAATCGAAGGTCGAGACCTTCAAAACACTGAAATCTTCCAAGTTAGGAAGAAATCACAAGCTCAGGAGGAGGAGCACCGCAACCGTTAGATAAACTACAGAGGAAGGGATTTGGAGCATTGAATCTCACGTCTAGACACCTAGAAGAGCACACATGAGAAGATTAGATCTGGACCATAGGATCTGAGCGTGTGGACCAACAACCATTAGATCCAGAGGAATGTGCATGAGGTTTAACCCTTTAGAGTTGCACAAGAGTGTGGACATCACAAAATGCCAAGTCTCGAAATCATCAGGACCGTCCATTGTCGAGGAGGACACACGACAAGAGACTAGCATTTCACTAACTCATGACTCAGAGGAGTCAAAGGTTGAGTCATGAGAACTCACGAAATGTGAAATCATGATTTGATCTAAGCTGTTAGATCTAGAGGAGCGTGAACCGTTAGATTCAGGGTGCTCTGAAATATTGACATTTCGAGAGTCAGGAACATGAAGGAGGTTGTGGCTTGGAGGTCGCAAGTCGTGAAATACTGACATCATCGGAACCATCCATCGGAAGGGACGGGTGGTGAGAGATAAAATTTTCACTGACTTGCAAGAGGGAAAAGTCAAAGAGGGGAATCGTGAGAACTTGTGAGGCTCGAATTCACGATTTGATAGTGGCCGTCAGATCTAGAGGAGGGATCCAAGCCATTGGATCTGAAGCATCGTGAGTTCCCGATACACGAAATCCCGATGCTATCTGGATCATCAAATCGTGGAAGACTCGGGACCGTTGATCTGTGGTAAGGAGGTATCAACATTTTAGATATCGAGGAAGGGAGGTGAGTGACCCTCCAGCTTCGCGAAACATGAAGTCCTGATAAGCGCTTAAGGTTGAGCCCTGGCTCACAGTCAGTGGTCATATGAAGGAGGAGCTAGTAAGTGCGAGGCCCCTTTCGGGAGAAACCGTGAGGATCAGTTTTGACTCACAGGTAAGTCTCGACATGCGAAGTCTCAAAACA
Organism: Picea sitchensis; assembly: GCA_010110895.2. Lineage (NCBI taxonomy): Eukaryota > Viridiplantae > Streptophyta > Pinopsida > Pinales > Pinaceae > Picea > Picea sitchensis. The sequence goes on from SNQJ01S0073695.1 coordinate 20,327, forward strand.
ATTTTTGTGTAGGCGTGCGGTCATAGCCTGTGGTCGTGTGGAGGTGAGGCTCGCGCTTGGTGTTTAGTCGCGCATGGAGAGTTTCATAAAAGGACCTATGGATTTGTTTGTTGGATTCTAGTAGGGAATCAACGAGCTACTCCAGCTCGTAGATTTGAATGATCCAGTGACTGGGAGGTCAGCGGACCCTGCGGAGGTAGGGGGTTTGTGTGAGGTGTTATCAGAGCATAGTTTTTGTTTGCAGACCGCAGACAGAAGGAAGACGGTAAAAGGATATAGTCTGATACCATCAAGTGGTATCAGAGAAAAGATTTTAAAGTTCTGTAGCAGAGAGTAGATAAAGAGAATACTCTGATACGCACCATCAAGTGGTGTCATATCTTATTTTTGTCTGTAGATTTGAAGCGAAGGAGATAGGGAAGATAGTCTGACTACATAAAATGATATTAGAAGCTGAAGTTCACTTGTGGACAACAAGTGAAGGAAGACAAAGTACTGATGCTCTGTAAATATGGTTGCAAGGTGTGCAACAAATGGTAGATAGTCAGGAGGGATGAAGACAAAGAAGGATGGCTACTGAAGGCCATGAGCATGGTCGAAGAAGAGACCATCAACAGAAGAGTAAATCATAAATTGACAAGGAGCTCATTGAAATAAGAGCAAGAATGGAACAACTGAAATTGAAGATGCAACAGGAGGCAAAGATACGCTAGAGGTACGAATGGTATCTGAACAGGAAAGCCGAAAGGCCTGTTCAAAAGTTGCTGGCTAGGAAACAACAACAAGAGTTGAGGAAGTGGCTGAGGTATGCTGAAAACTTCAGTGACACAGAGATGGTTTGCATTTGTGAGCCAGAAGTTGGAGAAACCCTAAGTGACGAGGAAGGGAGATCAGTTTCAGGTCTCATGAACTTCTAGGGGGGCAGAGATGGATTTTCATATTTCCAAGTGGGAAATGAAATGAGATCATTGGAGGATCTCATAGGCTGTCAGGAGGATAGTGGTGGAAATTCATATTTCTAGGTGGGCAATGATATGAGATTAGCAGAGGATTTCATAGACTACTAGGTGGGTAGAAATGGACTTTCGAGTTTCTAGGTGGGAAATGGAAAAAGACTAGGTGGAGGTCTCGAATACTGCCAGAGGAGTAGTGTTGAAAGTTCAGATTGCCAAGTGGGCAGTTAGATGGGATCGATTGATCTGAAAGACTGCCAGTTGGGCAGGAGAGAAGTTTCAAATTTCCAGGTAGGCAAGGGAGAAGAGATGAACTCAGCTGAGAGTTCATATCAGCAAGGAGTGATGATGGAAGAGGATCAAAGGTATGTTCTGATCATTGGGGGAATTCAAATGTTCCTACCAAATAGTCCAGTAGAGGCTAATACAAGCGTTGCACATGAGGAGATAGTGCAACAAGAATCCAAGAAGGAGGACATGGACCCAAATGATTTTGAAGCTAATTGTGTTTGCGATGCAGGTACAATAGAAGAAATACAACCAACATAGACTATCAAAGAGGAGGAGAAGGAGCAGATACTGATGTCTGCCACAACAGAAAAAGAGGAGAATTCAGATGAATTGCTCACTCAATGGGAGAAGGAGTTGGAGATGTTGGAGGATTGGTTGAACAATCCAGAACCAGAAGATGGCTGCCAACAGACAGTCATGCAGATTGTGGGAGAGGAGCATTCAACAGAATTGCTCAAAAAGTTTAGCCCAGAAGTTGAAATAGAGATGACTGCAGCACTAGAGCCTACAACAGAGAAGGAAGTAGACAACATGGATTATGCCGATATGTATGAGGAATTGGAAGCCCTAGAGAGAAGGGAAATGGTGCAAATATTGCACATCCAACAAGCTAATATGGAGACAGATGGAGGAGCATACTAGCCCCAGGAGTAGTTGGAAGAAGTTGGAATTGAGTCAGTACAAGGAGAAATGGTAGAAGTTAATCTGTCGAAGGAGAAAGATGAGCACCAGCTCAGAGACAAGACTTCATAATTGGAGTTTGCAGCAGAATGGAAAGGTAATTCCACAGGAGAAGAAAACAACATGAGGGAACATGATGATCTACTCACTAATGAGGAAGAGTTGCAGTCGAGAAGACTGCCTAAGGAGAACCAACCACTGGAGCAGCTAGACAGAGTGATAGAGGAGATCAAGAAGTTGATGTTGAGGTCAACAGAAGTAATCAACAAAGGGTAGCTGAACATAAGAGAGATTTCCATAGCAGCAGGGAGGAAGAAGAAGAAGAAGATGTAGAAGCAACAACAACAACCAATCATAGGAGCAAGAGGACAACTCCAAGGAAGAGTTTGGGATCAAGGATGATTTCAACACTGAAGAAGAGGAGCTCATGAGCAGGAGCTCATGTGTTTCCTAGTAGTGGAGTATGATGCAGGAGAATTGCTCCACCTCAAGACATGTGCCAGCACACCGACACACAGACACACAATGGAGAAAGGGAGAGGCGCTGACCCTCCCATCTTTTTAAATTTGAAATAATCCTATACGAATAATTCATGTTGTAAGGCTGATAAATGCTAGGCCATGCCTTTGTATAGGTAGTGGATAGGGTTGCCTGTAGTAGGCCCAGGTCGTAGTTAGGTCTGGGTAATCATTTAGGGAATGTAGCCGTAACTGAGATATCGATGGAACTAAGGCAGTGAAAAGGATAAGCTCGTAGGAGCCCTCGTTTTGTAAAAAAAAAGGAGACTTAGGAGATTGAGGAGAGATCTCAGGTAGGTAGAGAGAGATCTCAGGTAGGGAGAGAGAGGCCTTAGGAGGTCTTAGAAGTTATGAGAGAGAGCTTGAGAGAACGAGGACTTTGTTACAATCCAATTTTTGTAAACATCTGTATAGACACACAGAGATAATAGAAAAGCAGTTTTTCTTGCATATGGCATGTTTATGTATTTGTGGTGATGTATTTCATGAATGAATGCTATAGATGTATGGTAGGTTTTCATTTACAGTAGGAAGATATATTTCTTTTATCTTCGTTGAGTTCTGTTATATCGTTCTGGGTTCTTTAGGCTATGCAAGGAGTGCACAACAGAACGTTTAAAGTTCTGTAGCCAGTGCAAAGAATGCACATCTGAATCTCTCTGTTGAGTTTAGAAGAGAACGTGCTAGGAGGGCACACCAGGATAGTTTTCAGGCTCAAGAGAAGCCTTAGAGTTACTGAATACTCTGGAGGTAAGACTATGCAGAGAAGGCATAGAGAGACATAACTACTGAAGGTTCTGTAGAGCTGTGCCATGTGGGCATCGAGCAAGTGCAAGGAGTGCATGAGAAGAACTCTATTTTGAGTTCAGAGATAAGAGAAGTGTTGGAGGAAGACACTTACTGAGTTGCTAGAATACTCTAGACGAAGACTTGTGCAAGGAGTGCAACAGGCCAACACTTGGACAAATTGTTGAAAGATAGCCATCTGAAGGCTAGTCAGAGCACAAGGAGTGTGCAGAGGAGTGAACCGTTTCATGTTCGAAATCTCAGGAGAGATAGCATTTCTAGAACATAGACGAGACCCAAAGTTGCAAGGATCGAAGGAGATAAATAGAAGGACGAGACCTTTGAAACATTGAAATCTTCCAAGTCAGGAAGAAATCACAAGCTCAGGAGGAGGAGCATCGCAGCTGTCAGATCAATTGCAGAGGAAGGGATCTGGAGTATTGAATCTCACGTCTAGACACCCAGAAGAGCGCACAAGAGAAGATCATATATGGACTGTAGGATCTAAGTGCATGGACCAACAACCGTTGGATCCAGAGGAATGTGCATGAGGTTTAACCCTTTAGAGTTGCACAGGAGTGTGAACATCACGGAACGCCAAGTCCTGAAATCATCAGGACCTTCCATCATCAAGGAGGACATGCAACAAGAGACTAGCATTTTGCTGACTCATGATTTAGAGGAGTCAAAGGTTGAGTCGTGAGAACTCGCGAAATGCGAAATCACGATTCGATCTGAGCCATTAGATCAAGAGGAGCGTGAACCGTCAGATTTGGGGTGCTCCAAAATATCAACATTTCGGAAGTTAGGAACATGAAGTAGGTTGTGGCTTGGAGGTTGCAAGTCCTGAAATCTCGACATCATTGGAACTGTCCATCGGAAGGGACGCGCGACGAGAGATCAACATTTTTGTGACTCACAAGAGGGAGAAGTCAAAGAGGGGAATCGTGAGAACTCGCGAGGTTTGAGTTCATGATTTGATAGTGGCTGTCAGATCCAAAGGAGGGATCTGAGCCATCAGATCTGAAGCATCCAGAGTTCCCGATACGCGAAATCCTGACGCGATTTGGACCATCAGATCGTGGAAGACTTGGGACCGTTGATTTGTGGCGAGGAGGTATCGACATTTCGAATATTGAGGAAGGGAGGTGAGTGACACTCCAGCTTTGCGAAATGTGAAGTCCCGATAAGGGTTTAAGGTTGAGCCCCAGGTCATAGTCGATGGTCATATGAAGGAGGAGTTAGTAAGTGCTAGGCCCCTTTTAGAATTTTGGAAATCTTGAGGATTGGGTTTGACTCATAGGTAAGTCCCAACATGCGAACTCTTGAAATTCCTTTTGTGTAGGCGTGTTGTCACATCTTGTGGTCGTGTGGAGGTGAGGCTCGCGCTTGGTGTTTAGTCATGTAGGGTGAGTTTCATAAAAGGACTTGTGGATTTGTTCGTGGGATTCCAGCAGGGAATTGAAGAGCTGCTCCAACTCATAGATTTGAACGATCCAGTGATCGAGAGGTCAGCGGACCCTGCGAAGGGAGGGTGTCTGCGTCAGGTGGTATCAAAGCATAGTTTTTGTTTGCAGACCGCAGACAAAAGGAAGACAGTAAAAGGATATAGTCTGATACCATCAGGTGGTATCAGAGAAAATATTTTAAAGTTCTATAGCAGAGAGTAGATAAAGAGAATACTTTGATACACACCATCAAGTGGTATCATAGTTGATTTTCGTCTGTAGATTTCAGGCGAAGGAGATAGGGAAGACAGTCTGACTACATCAAGTGGTATCAGAAGATGAATTTCACTTGTGGAAAACAGGTGAAGGAAGACATAATATTGATGCTTTGTAAATATGGTTGCAAGGTGTGCAAAAAATGGTCGATAGTCAGGAGGGTTGAATACAGAGAAGGATGGCTATTGAAGGCCATGAGCATGGTCGAAGAAGAGAACTCCAACATAAGAGTAAAACATAAATTGACAAGGAGCTTGTTGAAATAAGAGCAAGAATGGAACAACTGAAATTGAAGATGCAATAGGAGGCAAAGGTACGCTGGAGGTACGAATGGCCTCTAAACAGGAAAGCCGAATGGCCTGTTCAAAAGTTGTTGGCCATGAAATAACAACAAGAGTTGAGGAAGTGGCTGAGATATGCTGAAAACCTCAATGACACAGAGCTGGTTTGCATTTGTGAGCCAGAAGTTGGAGAAACCCTTAGTGATGAGGAAGGGAGATTGGTTTCAGGTCTCATGAACTGCCAGGGGGGCAGATATGGATTTTCATATTGCCAAGTGGGAAATGAAATGAGATCATTGGAGGATCTCATAGACTGTTAGGAGGACAGTGGTGGAAATTCATATTTCCAGGTGGGAAATGATATGAGATTAGCAGAGGATTTTGTAGACTGCCAGGTGGGAAGAAATGGACTTTCGAGTTTCCAGGTGGGCAATGGAAAAATACTAGGTAGAGGTCTCAAATACTGTCAGAGGAGTAGTGCTGAAAGTTTAGATTGAAAAGTGGGCAATGAGATGGGATCGATTGATCTCATAGACTACCAGGTGGGCAGGAGAGAAGTCCCAAATTTCCAGGCAGGCAAGGGAGAAGAGATGAACTCATCCGAGAGTTCATATCAGCAAGGAGTGCTGATGGAAGAGGATCAGAGGTATGTTCTAATCATTGGGGGAATTCAGATGTTCCTACCAAATAGTGTAGCATAGACTAATACAAGTGGTGCACATGAGGAGATAGTGCAACAAGAATCCAAGAAGGAGGACATGAATCCAAATGATTTTGAAGCTAACTATGTCTGCGATGCAGGTACAACATAAGAAAGACAACCAACATAGACTGTCAAAGAGGAGGAGAAGGAGTAGATACTAATGTCTGCCCCAGTAGAAAAAGAGGAGAATTCAGATGAATTGCTCACTCAATGGGAGAAGGAGTTGGAGATGTTGGAGGATTGGTTGAACAATCCAGAACCAGAAGACGACTACCAACAGACAATCATGCTGATTGTGGGAGAGGAGCATTCAAAAGAATTACTCAAAAATTTCATCCCAGAAGATGAAACAAAGATGACTGCAACACTGGAGCTTGTAGTAGAGGAGGAAGCAAACAACATGGATTCTACTGATCTGTATGAGGAATCAGAAGCCCTAGAGATAATGGAAATGGTGAAAATCTTGCACATCCAACAAGCTAAGATGGACACAGATGGAGGAGCATACCAGCCCCAGGAGAAGTTGGAAGAAGTTGGACTTGAGCCAACATAAGGAGAAATTGAAGAAGTTAATCTGTGAGAGGAGAAAGCTGAGAAATAGCTCAGACACAAGACTTCAGAACTGGAGTCTACAGTAGAATGGAAATCTAATGCCACAAGAGAAGAAAACAACATGAGGGATCATGATGATCTACTCACTAATGAGGAAGAGTTGAAGCCGAGAAGACTGCCTAAGGAGAACCAACCATAGGAGCAACTGGACAGAGTGATAGAGGAGATCAGGAAGCTGATATTGAGGTTAGAAGAAGTAGCCAACAAATGGTAGCTGAACAGAAGAGAGCCTTCCATAGCAGCAGGGAGGAAGAAGAAGAAGAAGATGCAGAAGCAACAACAACAACCAAGCAGAGGAGTAAGAGGAAAACTCCAAGGAAGAGTTTGGGATCAAGGAGGATTTCAACACTGGAGAAGAGGAGCTCATGAGCAAGAGATCATGTTTTTCCTAGCAGTTGAGTATGATACAGGAGCATCGCTCCACCTCAGAACATGAGCTAACACACCAACACGCAGACGCACAATGGAGAAAGGGAGAGGCTATGACCCTCCCATCTTTTTAAATTTGAAATAATCCTATATGGATTATTTGTGTTGTAAGGCTGATAAATGCCAGGCCACGCCTTTGTACAAGTAGTGGATAGGGTTGCCTTAAACGGTTTCCTGTAGCAGGCCTAGGTCGTAGTCAGGTCTGGGTAGACATTTAGGGAATGTAGTCGTAGAGGTAGGGTGCCATAACTGAGATAGCGATGGCACTAAGGCGGTGAAAAGGATAAGCTTGTAGGAGCCCTCATTTTGTAGAAAAAAAGGAGACTTAGGAGATTGAGGAGAGATCTCAGGTAGGTAGAGAGAGATCTCAGGTAGGGAGAGAGAGACCTTAGGAGGTCTTAGAAGTTCTGAGAGAGAGATTGAGAGAACAAGGATTTTGGTACAGTCCAATTTTTGTAAACATCTGTATAGACACATAGAGATAATAGAAAAGCAGTTTTTCTTGCATATGGTGCATTTATGTATTTGTGGTGATGTATTTCATGAATGAATGCTGTATATGTATGATAGGTTTTCATTTACAGTAGGAAGATATATTTCTTTTATCTTCGTTGAGTTCTGTTATATCATTCTAGGTTCTTTAGGCTATTCAAGGAGTGCACAACAGAACATTTAAAGTTCTGTAGCCAGCGCAAAGAGTGCGCATCTAAATCTCTCTGTTGAGTTCAGAAGAGAACATGCCAGGAAGGCACACTAGGATAGTTTTTAGGCTCAAGAGAAGCCTTAGAGTTACTGAATACTCTGGAGGGAAGACTGTGTAGAGAAGGCACAAATAGATAGAACTACTGAAGGTTCTGTAGAGCTGTGCCAGGTGGGAATCGAGCAAGTGCAAGGAGTGCACGAGAATAACTCTATTTCGAGTTCAGAGATAAGATAAGTGTCAGAGGAAGACACTTACTGAGTTGCTGGAGTACTCTGGACGAGGACCTGTGCAAGGAGTGCACCAGGCCAACACTTGGATGAAGTGTTGAAAGATAACCATATGAAGGCTAGTCATAGTACAAGGAGTGTGCAGAGGAGCAAACCGTTTCAAGTTCGAAAGCTCAGGAGAGATAGCATTTCTAGAACGCAGACGAGACCCAAATTTACAAGGCTCGTAGGAGATAAATCGAAGGTCGAGACCTTCAAAACACTGAAATCTTCCAAGTCAGGAATAAATCACAAGCTCATGAGGAGGAGCACCACAACTGTCAGATCAGTTGCAGAGGAAGGGATATGGAGCATTGAATCTCACGTCCAAACACCCAGAAGAGTGCATAGGAGAAGATCATATGTGGATCGTAGGATCTAAGTGCGTGGACCAACAACTGTTGGATCCAGAGGAACGTGCACGAGGTTTAACCGTTTAGAGTTGCATAGGAGTCTAGACATCGTAAAAGCCAAGTCCCAAAATCATCAGGACCGTCCATCGTCAAGGAGGACACACGACAAGAGACCAACATTTCATCGACTCATGACTCGAAGGAGTCAAAGGTTGAGTTGTGAGAACTCGCGAAACACGAAATTGCGATTTGATCTGAGCTGTTAGATCCAAAGGAGTGTGAACCATCGGATTTGGAGCATTCCAAAATATCAACATTTCGGGAGTCAAGAACGTGAAGGAGGTTGTGGCTTGGAGGTCACAAGTCATGAAATCCTGACATCATTGTAGCCTTCCATCAGAAGGGACGCGCAACGAGAGATCATCATTTCGTTGATTCGCAGGAGGGAAAAGTCAAAGAGTGGAATCGTGAGAACTCATGAGGCTCGAGTTCATGATTTGATAGTGGCCATTAGATCCAAAGGAGGGATTGGAGCCATCAGATCTGAAGCATTGGGAGTTCTCGATACGCGAAATCCCGATGCGATCTGGATCGTCAGATCGTGGAAGACTCGGGATCATTGATCTGTGGCGAGGAGGTATCAAAATTTTGGATATCGGGGAAGGGAGGTGAGTGACCCTCCAACTTTGCGAAATTCAAAGTCCCGATAAGTGTGTAAGGTTGAGCCTCGGGTCACAGCCGATGGTCATATGAAGGAGGAGCTATTAAGTGCCAGGCCCCTTTCGGAATTTCAAAGAGAATCTAGGCCGTCGATTCAGAAGGAGCGATCTGGTTTGTAGATAAGAAGGATGCAGATTTGAGTTGTCAATTTTGGACNCACAGCCGATGGTCATATGAAGGAGGAGCTATTAAGTGCCAGGCCCCTTTCGGAATTTCAAAGAGAATCTAGGCCGTCGATTCAGAAGGAGCGATCTGGTTTGTAGATAAGAAGGATGCAGATTTGAGTTGTCAATTTTGGACATTATCGTCAATATTGTGAGATCGATGATCCCGTGTCATTACAGGGATAAAATTTGAGAGGAGTTTAAGGAATCGAGGGCGGGCAACAATTTGAACCGTGGTTTCGTCAGGAGGGCACGTGGAGGCCGGAGGAGCATTGCGGGCCCAAAAATGGTTCAACTCCAAACCGCTTGTGACCATGCCTGCAATCACATGGTCATCGCCAAAGTCACATCAAGAAGGGGCTTAGTCTTAGGAGAGATAGCACCCATTTGGCATTGAGGTTTGAATAATGTTTAGGAGAGAAGTCGCAGGTCTCATACGACCTGGACATTTGGGGAAAGGACCTATGTAAGTGGGTTTGGAGTCTAGTAGAGGCACATAGAGTCAATTAGACTCAGTTTCTTGATTGATCCTAGACCGGGAGGTTGCGCATCCCTTAAGAGAGAAGGGGGGTCTGCATCATATGGTTGGCAGTACATTGGCACCCCTTTCAGCAGTTGCTTCACATTTTCCAGTTCTGATAAGTATTTTCATACTCTGTGTAATATATTGGATGTGATGATGAGATGTCTGTGTTTATGATTAATTCTTTCAGTATTTGAATAGTTATTCGGAATTCTCTTTGGTTTCTGTAAACTATTATATCTATATGATCTTTGATTTATCTCAGTTTAACTGTTAGAGAGTCATGGGATGTGATTCTGTAGGAGTGTCGAGATAGGAGTAACTAAAACGCCTAAGTCTTGCCAATCCTTTGAATTCGCCTTAGTGGGAATGTAAAGTTCATCTCTATGGGAGAAGGGAGTTCCCTTTAGACTAACCACCCATTTGACCGAGGGCTTAGGCCCGTGTTCTTAACCCATTTGCTGCAAAAGAATTTTCGCTTAGCCTGTAAGATTCCCCAAAGGACCCATGTGAACAGGGCCTAGGAACCCTGCACTAGTCCGAAAGGAGATAGCTCTTTTGACTTCAGGACTTCAATACTCGTGAGTCCACAATCCTCGAAAATAACCGAAGGTCGAAGTCATGAATTGACGAGGGTCGTTGATCTTGGGATCTAGTGTACATCCCTCTTAGCCGTTAGATCAGACTTAGTAAGGGAAGCATTAAGTGCTTCGACAAAATCCTACTTTGGGTGAATGGGAATGGTCTAACACCGAAAACTCCTGAATGTCGGAGTCACGGAGTAAATCGGGACCATTGAAATTGGAGGGACACATGTCCACAGATCAATGATTATCTGGGAGTCTGGGTATTCGATGATATAGGGACGCATGAGTTTCCCCGAATCTCTCCAAGTCGGATTAAAGCCTAGCCGTAGATGCTAGGTATACGTGGCGATAGATCTGGCATGGTCCAGAGGGAAATTTAGAAGATACACGCCAAACTCTCGAATGTTGAACTGTCGAAGTGACATGGACCGTCTATCTTTGGATCCTTTGGAATCCCTCTCAGCCATCGATCTAAAGAACCACCCTCAATTAACCAACTAATCAAGAACACGTCGTGGAGAGACACGTGGTCCTATTCATCCACCGTCAAAGGTTGTCTATTGAACTACGACCACTGGATGAGTGGGTACATGGAAATCGATCCCGTAGTCTGAAGACTTCATACTCTAGAGGAACTTGGCCAAGATTCTATGAAGTGTGAAAACCATCAAAGTTGTGAAGGTCGAAATAAATCTCGGCAGTTGGTAGGAAGAGGATGCGTGGCGCCATATCTGAGAGTCCAGAGACTTGGCTCTCTAGGGGATTTGCATCGAGAGGAGTTGGTAAGCTTCAAAGCTCGGAACCATGAAGTAACAAGGATCATGGATCTATGGATCCACATTGATAAATCCGAACCTTATGATGGGGTTTAACGTGGCTCACTGACATCATCCCGTGTGAAGTGGATCCGCAACCAAGGTGCCACATGTCACCCCCTAATGAGGACATGTGTCACCCCTTGACCCTCACCGTGTGTCAACTTCTGATTCATGCCTGCTTGGAAAACATGGTTGGTGACCTGTCTGGAACTTCGAGAGTCTGGATGATTTTGGGAGTTCGAAAGATTGAACGTAGTATAGTTGAGGAGGGTACAATGAGGATAGCCGATTGTCGAATGTCGAAAGCCCAACAAAGATCACCAAAAATGTAGAATGAAGATTGCTGATTATCGACTGCCGAAACACCGGACGTTCAACGTTGAATGCCGAACACCGATCGCCGAATGGATAAGTCCACGTGGTGAGATTCCGAGACTTCGGGGATTGGGAAAAAGTAGTGTTCTTCGCCGAATGCCGAAGTCCCTTTTAACTGTAGGATATCGATAGAGGACATGGACCATTTATTCCCTCCACTGTTCGACGATCTAGGAATTTGAGAACACCGTTGGGACTCCCGAAGTACTAAAACCTTCGCTAAGCAGACTCTTAGCTCCCGGTTTTTAGCCTGAGGTCACAAGGAGGATGCCACTAGCTGGTTTAAGCATGTAGTGGGAGATGTAAACTTAGGAGGAGCATAATAAGATGGTTCTTCTTAGTAAGGGGCCAAAAATGAAACAAGGAAACGCGAAAATTTGATGCCCCATCCCTAGAAAGGGTATTTAGGGGTTGGGTGTGTTACAAATGAGATCGCTCTATTAATGCTCAAATTCTTGATGCAATGATGAATTACAATGAAAATTTTGAAGACACCCTTAAATTATGTTGCTCAAACCCAGAAATAGAGGTTACCATTGAGTTCCTCTCGAAATTTTGAGAAGAATGAGTATAAACTCGACTATATTCTAAACAGGTGCCTAGAGACCCCCTTTAGCAAGTTAAACGAGAGATGGCTCTCATACACAACAAATTGTAATAGTATTGGCATCCTTAGTACTTTAGCACATAACTGACATCACCATCATACTCCTCTCAGAAAATTGAGAAAAATGAGTGTAAACACTCTATACTTCTCTCATGGCAGGAAAAGTGATCTAATAGAACTCACTCTGAGTTCTTGGCACACAAAATGAGACAAAGGTACACCTTTTGTTAAAAAATCACACCTCGAGATTTGTGTCAAATATCTGCATGAAAATTCATGCTCCCTTGTAGTCGGTTGGGTGCCAAGTTTGTATAGGGCTAGGTTGGCCACCCAACCCCCCCATATGCACGGGATGCATTTTTTTAACATTTAAATAAAAATTCTCATTATATTTAACAAACATAACTATTAGCGCATTGGTCAGAACTTATGGTTAAGGCGTTGGAATATTCCTGAAATATTCCCCTGGAGGTCACAGGTTCAATTCCCGTTGGCTTAACGGATTTTTGGATAAGGCCATATTGGCCTTCTTGAAGGTGCCATGTGGCACCACCTAGTTGGTCCACGTGCCAACCTCTTATTGATCCTCACCAAAAAATCACTGCTTGACATGTGGTGCTCCTATATCGGACCACGCCACCTATCATACACCATGTCAACTTGCTGACTAGGTGCCATGTTCTTACCTACGCAGTTGCCACGTCATCCTTACGGATGATAATGTCATCCTACCACATCGATTGTACATAACAACACATGTCATTCTCTGATTCATCCAACTCATTGTACATATGGCCACATGGCAGCTTGTGGTCCTGCCACGTGTCCTTCCCTATTTTACTTTTTGCATGTTGGTCAAAATCTTCAAAACATCATAATTTCACCATACGACATCCATTTGAGGAGATTCATGCGTTGTTGGAAATATCTCATTGAGCTCTAAGAAATGAATTCATTTTCATTTGCATTTGAGATGATCAATTTTTGAGTGTTCTGGATCCTCCTTGATCACACCTCCCCATTGAAGAACTTTTGGACCTCAAAATGTATGAATTATTTAGCAACTTAGTGATGATAAATCTTCCTCGCTCTTCCACCTTGTTGAAATGCACTTCAATTGATATTTGTCCTGGAACTGATCTCCGTATTCAATCTCCATATTGGACTTCCATCTTGGATCGCCATCTTGGATCTCCATCTTGGAATCTTCATCTTGGACCTGATATTATTCTTGGAACTCCATCTTGAATTTCCATCTTGGATATCCATCTTAGAAATTCATCTTGGATTTCCATCTCAGAACTCTGTTCTCGAATCTTTTTCTTGATCCTCCATCTTGGATACAAATTTGATCTCCAAAACCTTAAGAAAACCAATTTGGATCAGTGTACATATATCTGCTCCTATGGAACATAGCTATGACTCTAGCTCCTGGAAATAACTCTGACTCTAGATCTGGCTCATGGATTTGACTCTGGCAACAACTCTGACTTTGGCTCTGGCTCATGGCTAGTGGCTCTAGTTTTTGGCTATGGTTCTATCTCTCGCTCATGACTACTAGCTCTGGTTCCTGGCTATGGCTCTAGCTTTGGTTTTGGCTCACTAGTTCCTTCATTACAAAAGTCTTCTCACTCACTCTCAGCTCTATAATATCCATATCTAAACTCTAAACTCAACATTCATTCCCATCACCTTCTCTCCTGGAGACAATCCATCTCGCCAATCATGAAGCCAAGTCAAATGTTGGTCTATGCCTCACCCATCTTGGACTAGATCATTGTAGTTCTGGTCATTCCATGGGCCATCTTGGCTTCACTATTCTTTTACTGCATGATGTATCTATTAGAGTCTCTGAATGAACTTCTTATTCATTTCCTTCACTCACTTCCTTGAAAGAAAAATCCAAACATGTTTTCCACAAACATTTGTATTGTTTGACGTGCTTCTTTGCAAGGAATACATCTTACATGAAAATGGAATTTACATAACATGTTTGAGATGTTCATAGCATAAAGCATACATTATTCTTATTTCACTCTTTTAATAAGTATTTGTTGAACGCCTTTTATGCTTCCCCTTTATTTCTTCCCCGTTTCTTTTCTTACCTTTGTTATTCCCCTTCTATATTTTCCCTTCCCCAATCTCTCACTTCCCCCTATTTTTCCCTTTCTTTGTTGTAATAAGATTACCACACTTAGTTGTTTTCATGATGTTTGCAGACTTTTAGACATGCGGACTTTCAAACTCATGTTATTCTCTCTTTACCTCTGTATAAGTCTGCCCAAAACTTAGATTATTTTTGCATCGTGGACTTTCAGACTTGTGGACCTATGTGTTATACCTCCACTCTCTCCACTTTTCGCCCGACAATTTCCAACACTTAGCCATTTCATACGTTCGGACTTTCAGACTCATAGAATTGCCTTTTCATACTAATTTCACACCCCAATTCTTCGCCATTACATGACCTTTCCTTCACATTTTTTGATGTCACATTTAATGTTATCCCTACAGACTTAACCACTAAATTTATTGTTGAAGTGGTCGTTAATTAATGATGCTAATACCGAGGCTAGTGATATTTATTTTGAGTTAATGCTTTCGCAAAGCAATATTTCAAGAAAAGTTGGCTAGCTCTGTGAATACAGTCACGAGAAAACATTCAGTCTGTGGGGATACTTTGAACCTCTTCTCTAGAGAAGACCATAACTATCATTGGTCCCTCTCATACTGGTATTATTCAAATTTTTTGGGTAAGGAGAAAAACAAAGTGTGGACCTTAGGAATAGTTCTCACTGGATGTGTTCCAAAAGTCTTTGAATGCAAGGATATTGTCACATGGTGTGTCGACAAGTTTATTCAAAATAAAAGGGTCATTGCGTTGTAGAGTAGTTCTCTTATTTCATTGGTGCCTTCAATATTTAGATAGATACTGAAGTTACCAGATCCGAACCTAACTTATAAAGAAGAGGAAGCTAGAAATTTCCTAAAAATCAAGAATACCGGAATAAAGCTTCTTCAAGAG
Organism: Picea sitchensis; assembly: GCA_010110895.2. Classification (NCBI taxonomy): domain Eukaryota; kingdom Viridiplantae; phylum Streptophyta; class Pinopsida; order Pinales; family Pinaceae; genus Picea; species Picea sitchensis. The sequence goes on from SNQJ01S0073695.1 coordinate 35,447, forward strand.
TATCTGCATGACCCTGCATCAATGCCTAAAGATATATCCAGAATTTAGGTAAGTTCTTTGGAGAATCCTTATAAATAAATTGCTTGGTTATTTACTCAAATTGCTGGACAAGATTCTACTGAAACCATTCCCYGACTGGAATTATATATATTGCATTTCTTGGTTCATGAAAATGCTATCTTCGACCGCACAAAGATTATTTCGAATGAAATCATTGCAMAATTAACTAGTTTCAAGRCTGAGAT
>SNQJ01S0073695.1:35696-56064 GCA_010110895.2 Picea sitchensis
TTTTATATGTCGTCTTATTTGATATTTTCTATCACATACTGTCACACCTTTGAGGGTTTAAACATTGCCCGAAAAGTGAGAATAAAGATGGACCTTGTGACCATGTGGTACCAAGCTCTATGGAGGCAGAGAGTCAACCATCATTTCTACAACGTATATTGTGATTTTGTGTATAAATTCAAGAAGTTGTTATTTGGGGAAGACACTTCCCGACTATCATTGGAGGTAGCAACTTTTCTAAAGGGTAAATGAGTTCTTGAGAAAATGGAGGACCACAATATCATCAGGGTTTTTTTCTATATCGAAAAACCTATTTTTCTTCCTTATTATATATCTAATAAGTTGTTTACTATTGAGATAGATAGACAATATAAATTTTGGTTCCATACTTTCTCTGAAAAAAGAAAAAAAGTAGTTCATACCTCTCCCGTGGAAGGTGGGTGAAATTATTCTCAGAGGGATTTCCAAAATAGATGAATATTCTGCTTATTTCGATCATTCTAACCTAATATTCGTAGAGGAAATCAAGGGTTTCTACCCTAATCATCTTTTTTATAATCTTTCTCTTTCAGTTTGACATGACCCTGCACTTATAAATTCAGCCGTCAATGGAGAAGAATAAAATAATAGCCACAATCCAAATAATCAAGAAGCCGACATAAACTCTAGAGATATAGAGACTGTTATAAGTACCACAGAGCACCATCAAGAAGGAGGTAAACCCTTGAGTGAGAAAAATAGCTAGTCATTAGCTGTCTCTCGAAGAAGTGCCCTACCAAAGGCAAATCCTCAGCCATGGACATCCCACACAATAAAACTGCACAGTAATAACTCAGGAGATGATGAAAAGAGGAACCTGGAGAATCCCCATAAATTAATAGTCAAGAGAAAAAGGACTAATTCACAACAGGAGGGTGAAGAAACACATGTTCCAGAAAATGATTTGTTTTTGGACAACATGGATTTGGATGTAGATATTGAAAATATTACTTTCCCAGACGTAGAAGCACCGACTGGAGAAAATGTACATCATATTTTTGCACTCATGATCCAGTACAAGACATTTTCTAATGAAGAAACGTTCATTGTACAAAATTCCTCTTTTGATAAAGAATCTAAGAAATTGGTTTGGAGAGAACTACAAAGAGTAAGAGCGAGAAGATATGATCTACCATTGATACTCAAGATATGTTTCCTTCTTAATTATCATCTATTCATAAAGTTACAGGGGATGCACTTGATGTTTCAATTGCACATATGGAGGAATAAAATGCTCAGTTGAAAGAAAGAATTAAAGAATTGGAGTCAAACTTCATGCCTCCACCTATTCTGGCTTCCCCCGTTGCTATGATTCGTCATGGAAAAAGTTTTCAAGAAACCCCAGAATCAAGTACTAGAGTTAAGGGAATCTCAAATTTGATAAGTGCCACTCGACATTTTGTCGAAGAGAATATTAATAAAAGAATGTCATTGATCTTATAGTTGTGGGACATGACAANCATAAAGTTACAGGGGATGCACTTGATGTTTCAATTGCACATATGGAGGAATAAAATGCTCAGTTGAAAGAAAGAATTAAAGAATTGGAGGCAACCTTAATTCCTCCACCTATTCTGGCTTCCCCCGTTGCTATGATTCATCATGGAAAAAGTTTTCAAGAAACCCCAGAATCAAGTACTAGAGTTAAGGGAATCTCAAATTTGATAAGTGCCACTCGACATTTTGTCGAAGAGAATATTAATAAAAGAATGTCATTGATCTTATAGTTGTGGGACATGACAAAAAGTTTTGCCTCTCTTAGTTTGAGAATCCAAAATATCAAGGAATACTTGAATTCAAATTTTAAAAATGATGAAGGGTTCTACACAGATGGAGTTGTAATGTTTGCAATGAAAGTCTCGACAATGACAGAGCAATTGGGAAAGCAAGAAAATTTACCTTCTCCGAGCTGCATCAAACAACTAAAATCCTGCTAGATTGAAAGAATTAACATATTAAAGGGACTGTCAACTCAATTGTTTGATTTATCAAGAAGGAAAATTGAAGCATACACGAAAATTCTTGATTTAATTATTGTTGGAACCACTATCGAAGTTCCAGACCCTAAATATCTCTCAAATTCAATGCTCATGACTCGACGACATTTTGAAGGACAAGTTGAAGAACTAAAAATGGCATCAACTAAAAAGTTTGATACTATGATTGAATTTACACACGATGATATTGAGAGCTGGCTTGTCGAGTACATAAATAAAAATGAGGATATTGAGAATACTTTACAAAATTTATCTATTGATTTAAGAGAAATTGAAAAGGAGTTGTTTGACATTCAAGTAAAACAAGAGGTAGCCGTTTCCCCGTTAAGGGAGTATATTCAACAATGGTTAAACAACTCACTCGCCAAGATCTCCGGAATTCCAGCAGAAGCAGTTACAACCGGTAATCAAACTGCAACAAGCAAGGCTACAAAATAAATAACAACAAGCAAATGAAGGATATATATACCATCATAGTAAGTCTATATTGATCACATATTGCTTCCTTTATCAGTTTTAATCCAATTCTTCTTCTTCTTTAACTAGAAAAGGTTAATGAAATCCTCATAAACCTCTTTTGTCTTCTTACCATATGTTTCTATTTGACACCTGCTCATGTTCTTCTTTCTATTTACTACTTTCTTGTATATGTTTGTTTTTGGTCCACGAGAGCCCCAATCCCAGTCCTTTGGAAAAATTCCTTTAATTTCAATGCACTGTAACATACATTTTTATTTTTGAAAAATCCCAGAGAACTAATTCAGGATCAGTTTTGAATCTATTTTATAACTTTGAGTCTTGAGTATAAATTATTTGAAATTGATCTATCATAAAAAAATTTCGAGCTATATACGCAGTACTATATGAAAGTTCTCTTATGCGAATGGTCCACCTTCTTTTATTTTGAATGTGATCATAAATTTTATTTTCACTATGATGGATGTGAGGAAATTTTGTTTGTTTTCTGAAATGTGTGATGTTTGAGATTCTTGGTCCACTTCTCAAGAATTCTCTTTTGAAAATATACTCTTTATTGTTCAACATTTCTATTTTCTTGAGCACTGAAGATTGGACTATCTTAAGGTCCTATATTATTCTTGATTCAGAATCACAAAGAATATCATAAGCCCAAGAGGAGCACCACCTCTTTAAAAACGCAGAATGATTCATATCCTCGTGAGGTTGTTGTTTTGGTCCTAACAGATTCAAGAATCAACATTTTTGGCAACCATATTGGGGACAAACTTGAAGATTTAGATATGGTTTTTCACCCTAAAATTACATGACTTTGCCTTAGGCTAACCAAACCTAGTTAGAAATTGGATTGAATAACCAAGGAAGTGTTCTACATCATTTATATCACCTTGTGATAACAAGAGCTAGGACTATAAAAGAATTAGAGAGGTCTTGGAAAACACTAGTTCAAGAAGAAGAAAGGGAAATTATTCTAATACAAAGGAGAGACAAAAGACAATATTGAAGAAACGAGAGACAAGCTCAGAGAGCGCAAGAGCAAGATAGGAATTGAAGCTGGACGAATACAAAGTTCCAATCACCAGAAGAAAAATAAAGTTGTTGCATACCTCAGAAAGTTAAAAACACACTCTTGAATAAAATAAGAAGCTTCCAGACATGGCCTAAAGGGAAGAAAGACGAGAAGAAAGAAATGAAGAAAGATGAGAAGAAAGGCGGGAGGAAAGAAGAAATGAAGAAACGACGAAGATTCAAAAATCTAAGAAGGATAAGAGATTCTCCTCTTGACCTGTGAGGTGAACAACATGAGCTCCCTGTTCTTCCTAAAGGCACTTTGAAGACATTTTCCAGAGATGGAACAATCAATGCTAAAATAAATATTGATTTGTTTATGTATGTTTGTGATTTTCATCTTGTTGAACATGATGATGTGATGGTAAGGTTGTTTCTCCAAACCTTATCGGGGAAATATTATGAATGGTACACAACACTTCCCACCAGATCGATCGCCTCTTTTGATGATCTCAAAGCTATGTTACTAAATATGTTCGCTCCCCCAGTTGCGTATCATACTCTTCTCACTAGTTTCACCCAAATTTGTCTAAAGAAAAATGAGAGGATAAGAGACTTTAATCTCAAATTCAATAAAACATTGAGCAAGATTCCTAAAGATAAAAGGCCTAATAATCTAGTGATACTTGGTTGTTATAAGAATGCCATGCCACCAAATGTGAAGTTTTCTATTAGAGACACCCAAATCGATACTCTGGAAGAAGCCATGACCAAAGTTACAAAAATGGAGGAAATCATGATTGAAACAGGCGCTGATCTCGACATCATTCTTGCAAGAGTGCAGAGGCAGATGGATAATTTGAATATTACTAACCAAGGAACATCCATTTTGAAAAATAATGAAGAGGAAAAGCCACGACCTGGTGAAAATCATGCAGTCAGTGGAGGATTTTTTAAAGGACCTATCCTGGATGTGAAGATGGATCTTGTTAAAGCCTAGGAGATGAAACAAATAATAGAGATTGTGCAGATGAACATAACTATTAGGCAAACACAAAATGAAATAACAAGGCTAAGAAGAAATGATATCTATGTGCTTAATCTGAGGATGCCGGTCCCATAACAAAGAAGGAACCTTTCCCTAGAACAAAGAATGAGGTTTGAAAATATCGACAATCAACAAAGACAAAGGGTTCACAGACAACCAACACATAACACAATAATACTTGATGAGCCATACAATGAACAAATGATCGAACCAAAAAATGATTTTTTTCTAGAAGAAGTCTTTGAATCTGTACGGACGGATGGATGCGAGACATCCATGTATATATTTGAAGAATATGAAGAAGATCCTATCTCGCAAGAAAACATTACCCAAACACGAGCACATGCAAAAAAGGCTAAGAACAAAGAGAATTTTGACAAAGATAATGAAAAATATAAAGAAAAAGAGAATGATAAAAAAAAAACTGTGAACACATAAGCAATAAAGAAAAAAATGATGCTCAAGCCCCTTCAAATGATGTATAATGTTGTTGATGATCTAAGCAAGTTAAGAATTACTCTGCCGTTCACAAAAGTGGTAAAAATTCCCCAACAAAGGGAAAACATTTTAAAATTATTGGATGAGCAATTGAAATAATTGAAGTAGTAATTGCAAACCCAAAGCAGAGTCAATACATCAATAGTGAAATTAAGAGGCAAGGTTCCACCCTTCTACATTTCAATAGAAAATCATGACGTTGTGCTTGTCTTATAGATTTGGGTGCGACAAAAAACATTATGCCCTTGGTGGTTATGGTATCGCTGGGCATGAGCTGCACCAAGTATTATGAAACAAGCGAGAGCATCTATGCAATTGATTCCATGAAGGTGCCAACTTATGGAGAAATTAAATATTTTTATGCCTAGATTACCGCCGCTCCTCATATCATTATAGTTTTTAATATCGTAGTGGTGGACCTACCTCCATCATACGAGGTTGTCCTTGGAAGATATTGGTCTTCCATGATTGGTGGCTATATAATGAATGATGGAAGTTGTATAATGTTACCTGATAAATATGGGTCAATGATCAAGGTTCCTTGTGAACGTAGGAGACCATTTTCTTTCAAGAAAAATGATAACAAATTGATGGAAGATTATATAGATGTTGGTATTGGGAACTATGCTATCCTTGATTTGGAGAAAATCGAGGATATAAATAATGAAGATAATTATTTTGCTGGATATTGGAGAATTTCATTTGATGGAGTGTGTTCAAGCTTAAGGAGCGAAGTGGGGATTGTGCTCAAAAGTCCCGAGAATATTGCATACCCGCATGCCATCGGATTTGAGTTCCCTTGTACGAATAACGAAGCAGAATACGAGGCCTTAATTCAAGGAATGATCCTAGAATTAGAGATGAAGATTGAACATTTGATCGTGACTGGTATTCAAAATTGGTAATAAATCTGGTCACTCAAAAGTATAAGATTAAAAAAGAAAGGCTCGAATTATATTTCAAAAGAGTGAATGAATTAATGGAGGATTTTAGTTCTTTCAATATTTCTTTTATTCCAAGGGATAAAAATCAGAAGGCAAATGTTATCGAAATATTTGCCTCACGCCATGCAACTTGCTCATAAGGCCTTTTCCATTTCCCTATGCAAACTTGAAGTCCCCTTTTGCACTTCCCAGAGCTAAAAATCATATTTTTCCACATATACGTGCCCGATCAGTTATACAACATGCGTATACGCAGGTTGCACCACTACATCCCATGTACATCAGGTTTGGTGCTCAAAATTAAAAAGTGTGCTGGGTTTCCATGTCACGTCACGAGATCCATGATCCTTGACCTTCCATATACTGGAAACGTTCTGACTCAACCCTTCAGTTCCATTTGAAGGATATAAATTGGGCCATATCCAAACCGTGGAAGGGGAGAGAATTCAACTTTTGAGAGCAAGGTTACTCTGGAGAAATTATTCACTTCATATTGAGTTTGCATCCCTTTGTCCTTTGAAGTCTGAACACATTGTTCAGCCCCCAAGCTCTTCCCTCTTTGATGGAGAACCTCAATGTATCTCTTATATGAGATTGCCTTTGGTGTAGAATTGAAGTGGTGGAGGCCCAGCTGGAAGGGACTTGGTTTCTCCATTCTGAGACGTGCCAACATAGAAGTTTGTCATTCATACACTTATGTTGATCATATTTTAATAGAAATACTCTTTTCTCGTCCAATTAATATCTTGCAAATATTTGAATTATTATTCCATGGGCTTATTTGTTATGAATGTTGATGGATTATGCTATTATATGTGATAACAATATATATTATCACCATATGCTTGCGTATCTTGGTTGTTGAGGACAAGTTGTAGGTATAAATCTTTGAGTCGAGTGCTCAATGATGCTCTTCTTCAAACGTCCGAACGAGGTAGGCTCTTTATCTTGTCTTGTTATCATTTTCATCTATATAGCATACTTGGGATTAGAGTTGGTTTATGAAGTCATTTCCATCTATTGTGGTTTATCCCTTGCCATAGAGTGATTTTCCTCATAACAGAATTGGCGACCATTCTCGCGATTGAATCTTCTTTTTGGGGTTTGGAGTGTTTTTCTCCTTTGATTGCTCTTGGTTAACTTGAGTTTCCTTGTCGTCTGATTGCTTGACAGTCTATTTTCATTTTGAATATGAGTTTCTTGGCCTTATCCTTAACTTGACAGTGTTTTAATACATATACGTGGTTCTTCCCTTGACAGACGAGTACACATGGGAGTTGTCATTTTATAGGGCGCGTAAATATGCGGTTTTTGCTTAAACAATCATGTACATCAATATTTTTTGCTTAGTTGTTGAGTTTGGTGTTTGTTGGGTGAGTTTTGATGGATGTTGAGTCTTCTGGGGTCTCTGTCATAACTGTTGAGTGCTTTTAGAGTGATAGGAAACTTTTCTTTGGTTGAATTTTCGGGCGGTTTCTCTTTCTCTTCATATTTTTCATTGGTTGTCCTTGCATCTTGGCCTGAGTGTTTTCTTCTTGGTATCCTGCTTGGTTTGTCTCTTTTTGCTTATAGTAGGGTCTATATATCAAGTTGTTGTTTAGTCCTTGCATATTCATTTCTTTATATTGAAAATACAAAAGAAAAATACATTTTGCATTTTGGCATTTTCTCTTTTGGGTTGTTTATCATTAATCTTGATACAAGTATGGAAATATTGCATCTTATTGAAATTGCAGAGTTGAATTGAAAGTTGCATTTTGAAAATCTTATCATCTTTTGATAATTGAAATTTAGGACTTAGCTTTATGTTCATATTCATTTCTTTTATATGCCGAGTCATAACATCATTAATTTCACGACCACATCTTTTGATTAAACAAAATCCATTAAAAGTAAAACTGATTAATTTAAAATTGATTAGAAACGATTTTATTTTTCAAGAAGTACACAAACAAGCATAGGATATAGAGCCTTGGAATAGGATTTTGTGAGTAAACTTCTCCAAGGCTATTAAACTCAACATATGTGTCTGAATAAGGGAGTGGTGGAATCCATTGTGTAATTAGTGACGTCAAGACACTCCGTCACACTGGATTTAAGCATGAGTTTGCGCGAAGTTGATTGCAGAGATAAAACTCTAATACCTTCTTAGTGTCAGATATATTTCTGGGGATCTATTCATATATGGAATTCTTTCTAGTACCTTTACCTCCACGAGAGGTGGTGCTTTCAATATTTCAGGCTTTGTTACCCTGCCTATACGGTGGACCTGACTTACGACTGTTCACCTGCGCATTGGTTATATCATGGTGGCTTTAGTTTCTTGACATAGGTATCCACATAGGTTACTTACATGGGTTATTCTGCAGGTACCCTGAGTTAGATAAGGGCTGGACAACACACAACCTTTATGGAGGATTACCTCTCCAAGGGGATATGACCGACTGTGTTGTTAATCTCACAAATGCCTTTATAACTGATTCTGATACCTGCAATATTTTGAATGGAGTCTCAGGCCCCTCTTGGGCGAGACATACCTACTCTAGTGAGGGAGGTCCCTTTTCAACCACTATATCCTGTTTGTGTGCATTGGCCTTTTTGCTTTACTTTGGTGTGCTCTTTGATTATTAGTTGACCCTAGGATTTTGTATTGTGTTGTGATTTTTCATTGCTATGGTTAGTGTAGCCCTCATGACTCCCTAAGTTAGCACTACCCAACCCATGGTATTTTCTCATTCCATGGGGACGAATCCTTTTGTATTTCCGAGTGGTATGCCGAATCATGATACTCAACCAATACCTTGGGCCTCTAATAATTTTTCTCTTGGTATGCCATACATGTATTCACACTTTCCATCCTCTATTTTGTCGCCTTATGTAAATCCTAGTTTTGGGTCTAGAGGCATGATGCCTCCTTATTCTCCTTTTTCATTTGGTGGGAGTCATATCCCTCAACCAACTCTTACGGTAGGAGGTTGGAATATTCCTTCCTATGGATCCAATCCTAGCTTCACTTTTCCAAGAGAAATTTCTCAAATGGACGGTCATTCTACTTATTACATCMTGTCCATCGATCCTTCTTCCACTATGCCGGTTCCTACAAATGCTTTTCCCATGGCAGGCCTCCATCTGTCCTCTGGTGTTTCATCTGGGGGGAGTCAGTTTTATAGTATGGGAAACCCCCTCCAYGAAGTTCCTTCGTCTGGGGGCAACATATATCCTCACATGATTAACCCTTRTCATGTCGCTTTCTCTTTGCAAGAGACTTCCTCAGTGACGATTCCATTACAACCCTTTATGAATAAGTTTGGAGGAGGATACTATCCTGTCGRACATGGCCATGGTGTATACTAGAACCCTTCCTGGCCCRCAATTTCTCAAAACCAGTATTTCCCAGAACCTTGGTCTCAAATGCCGCAACCAACCACCACCATCAGTCCAGTCAGTCCAAGTCATAATGGAATTATATCACCAACCTATGCTAGTCATGTTGGAGATAGGTCGAAAACCTCTACAAGTCACGTTGAAGACCAACAACCAGCTGCTGCAAGTCATGTCGGGGGCACAATTATAATCACTATTAGTCACACTACACATACATCACCAAACTCTGCTAGTCATATTGGGGATTTATCACAAACCTATGCTATTCATGTTGGGGGTTCATCATCAACCTATGCTAGTCATGTTGAAGGTTCGTCACCAACCTCTTCTAGTCACGTTGGGAATTCATCACCAACCTCTGCAAGTCATGTTGGAAATTTTCTACTAGCCTCTGCAAGTCATGATGGGAGCATGTCACTGACCACTGCAAGTCATGCTAGGGGCATTCATACAATTGAGAAGCCTCAACATATAATACATAATCCAAAGTTCCTTTGTAGACTTTGTAAAGGAGATCGCCTTACTCATTTGTGCCCTGCTACTGCTATGGTACAAGAAGCGTGGTCCCTGCCCGAGGGTCGTTCAGGTTCTGAGTTGTCTTTGGTTTCCCAACATTCTTTGGTTGATACAATGTTCATGTTGATGCAATCTTAGGCCGACACCACTCACATTTTGGGAAGTGATGTGTCTCTTGACCATTCTGTCTCACATCTCGTTCAACCAACGTTCGTGTCAATGCAATATTCAACCGACACCACTCCTGTTTTTCGGGGTGATGCGTCTCTTGAACTTGTTGTCTCACATCCTATTGAACCAATGGTTGAAGAAGTGGCCGTGTCGATGCAATATTTGGTCGATCCCACTTTTCTCTTGGAGAGTGACAAGTCTAAGGAAGTGACATTATTGTTGTACTCTTTGGTTAATCCCACTCTTCTTTTGGGGGGTGATGCATCTTCCGACCATGTCCATAGAATTTATGATTCTGTACCATCTGAACAAGGGAGCATGGTTTCCTTTGATTGGAATGATATTGTAGATCCTCACCTTCCTTCTTCTACACCCTTCTAGATAAAGGGCATTCTTCGATATATTGTAGATAAAGTCTCCTCTACAAGTATTTTATCCTCCTCGACTTGGCAATTTTTGGGTTTTCCTAAGCTTGTGTTAGCTATCTGTGAGTTACTGACTTTCGATAGAAGTCTTGCACAAGAGCCTTGGCCTCCCCCATGTTATGTTGCTTAGATCAACATCCCTAAGTCTTGTTTAATCTCTTTTCTGACTCTCTCAAAAAACAAAAATACTGCCGAGTGAACTTGACTCTTTCACACTCGTTAAATGGATTTGAAAGGACCCCTATTTGGTGTACATTTAACCCTTTTTCAGACCAAGTAGACTAATTTCGAAGAAAGGAATAATCTAGTCACTAGTGGCTAGAATATTTCTCCTGGGTATTGTTTTATACTTTTTTTGGGCCTAGGGGACTAAACTTACAGAAAAGGAAATTCTTTGGAGTTAAGTTGTAATTGCATCTCATTCTCATGCTTACAACATTGAGCTTATTGTCGGTTCCTGCTTTCACATTATAATCCTATTACCTTAGCAATTTGCATCACCAATCATTTAGAGCCTCATTATATCCTTTGCAGCTTGCCACCTTATACCCTAAGAGGAAACAATCCCCTGAGTGTCCATGTACTGCATGCACCTCCTTACATTGAGCATATGCATGTTCCATTGTTGGAACTAGTTGCTTACTTGTGACACCCGTTTCCTCCTCTGTATCATAACATTCATTTTTCTATGAAAAAACAAAAAAAGATGAGCGAAAAATGAATATTATCTTATGTTGGCAGCAGTCGTCTCACCTTTGAACAGAGCACAAACTTTTGAGTCCACTTGTCATCCAAAGTTTGGGTTTAGCATGAACTTAGGAAGCTGAGCTCGTTACTTAGAGTTTACTCCTCCAAATGGTTACTCTTCTAGTCCCTATGGAGAGTTTGATTGATGCCTCCTGCATCACAAAGTTTCATCATTGAGTCTATGCTACCAAAATCCTCCATATGTCTCATTCTCTTGTTCAAAGGAAGTCTATAAGCATGTGTCAGCCATTTCTCAGAACTCTTGACTTTCCATGTCGGCCATAACCTCAATGTATCTCAGAGTTACATGAAGTTGTAGACCTACCGTGCACCTTGGTCCTACTCTCATTATGGGTAGTGTTGAGCACTCAACACACCCTAAAAATCCTATGTCATATTTCTACCTTTTTGGGTACCACTTGATTTTTGCAATGTCGAATTTGATTTTTCTTTTGAGAATCTATTTTGTCTTTGCTTGACTCTCTTAAATATCATAAATTAAAAAGGCTTAACACTTAAGTAAGTAATTGGAAGCCAAAACACTTCACCCTACGTGCTTAATATTCAACATCGGAAGGAATCAATAGGTGAAAAAGAGACACTCGGAAAGCCTCAATCCTTGAGCGCCAATATTCATCGGTATCGACGAAAGGGAAGTTTTGTTTCACGAAAAGTATCACATATGGAGATCACCGATAACCGATCCCCTTCGGCATCGGTAAAAGGTGAAGGGAGTAAATGTTTAAAAAGAAAGAAATGATATCGTCGATAGCTGATAATCGACGCACTTGTCGGAATCGGAGAAAATTGAATCGAGACAAAATTTTCGACCATGCTAAAAAGTTTTCCCCAGTCACCGATTCCTGAAGCGTTTCAGCATCGAGAGTTTTCGAAGAAGCTAATCCAAAGAAAACACGCGATAGGTTTATCCTCAATTGTTGACCCCTGATATATTTTCGGCATCGACGATCCCAGGTTTAGTTTAGAACGCACAGCTTGAAGAAAGTCCCGACTCCGACTAATAGTCGCAAGTTCAATCACCAGTCTTCAGTGCCACGTGTCTCAAGCCAAGTTTTTCCATGTCAACACCGTACGATGAAATCGATTGGCTTTAGACGTTTTCACATAAATATATCAACAAAAAAATCCATAGCACATCGCCGATCCCCGATCCACCCACTGAGAAAACGACACGATGGGACATTTTAGCGCTAGATACGATTAGATTCTGAGCTTTTAAAAGGTTAATTAATTCCAAATCTCACATTAGTTTCTACTTTGTGTGCGAATCAAAAATCCGTTTGAAATTACTGATAGAACACATCACCCTCTGCCGTCAACCCACGATGAATTAAATTTGCAGAGATTCGACAATAGATTTGTTTGAATTTCACTCATCACCCGAATTAATTGGTTTATACGAAACGATAAGTTCTCTCCCGTTTAAATTATCTTTAGCCATTGTAAACGAAACCATTATGCGTGCAAAGGCATTTAGAGAATCCAGAGAAGTGAGATGAGCAATTCACAAGCTTCCGAGATCTCGTGAGTATCAAATAACTAGGTTTAACAAGCATTACAGGTATGTACCAGTCTGTGTATTTTTGTGTTTTCACTTCATATATATATATTTTATCTAGAATTTATCTATACGCAGGCCCTAAAGGATTGATTTCAATTGCAAGAACAATGCCTCCAAGAAATCCAAACACTAGGTGATCGCCAAGAGCGCCGAAGCTAAAGGAACTAGAAGTGGGAGAAGGCTCTTCTCCAGTGGCTGCAAAACAATTAGAGTTTTCCCCGAGGCCGAAATCAGTCATCAGGACATCTACCAAGAAGGATTTCACTCAACCTCTAGCCTTTGGAGACACAGAGGAAAACACAGAGGGTAAGGCGGTACTCCCACACTGGGGATAACTCTTCAATAAAATCAACCGGGAAGAATTCTCGGAATATATCCCACACAACAACCCCGACATGAGAAAGCTCGACGATGAAGTTTTTCCAAATATCCAACGGTCGTACCTCACTTGGTAACAAGTAGAAACTTGATGTTTCCCTATATATAAATGCTGCAATGGCTCATTGACCACACAGACACACATAAGTGCCTGATCAACAACAACAATGGTGAGTGTGTCAGGGTTTTCCTTCCGGTAGAGGTGCAGAGTTATTTCAATCTTAGAGACCCGAAGGAGTGAATGAACATCGATTTTGTCGTAAACTTATATGAGCTCCATGACATTGGTCAGGTGATGGCTTCATGGTGGAGATAAGATAAAAAATACACTAATCAGACCTCTGGCTGGTACCAGACGACCAACTTAAGGGAGCCGTATATCTATCTAATGGCTCTCATCTACTGGTTGTATGGGGAGAAAGAATGTTTGAGGTTTTTAGAGGCATGGATGCCTCTAAATTACACAATGGCAATTTAAAGGAGATATTTCAACTGGGGAGCCATCTTTTCAAAGCAGCTAAGCATCTGCATACAATAGGCTCAGACACCGAAAGAAGGAGAGACTCCATCCGTTTACATGGCTTCATATTTACTGGACATCATGTGGGCCAAAAATGTATTTGCCGACATGAACTTGAGCTGGCACATCTCAGAACTCCCGGTCCATGTTTACTTGAAAATTTTATTTGAGAACATGTACAAAAAATCCTACTCCCTCATCTGTGATGAATTCATTGCGCGCATTCATTTTATTTTTTTCAAGAAAGAGTGTCCAAGGTTATCGGCTGCAGCAAAAAAGGTGATAGCAAAGGTCAACCATTGGTATTTGGATGAACGTGATACCTACATTAGGGTATTCAGGGCCAATGGGGCACGTCATCTCCTACCAACACATGTCCCCGACTGACTTGTTGTGGGGGAAATTTTTTACCAGACCATCTTGCAAGGTTACAACGCTACCCTAGTGAAAGATAAGAAGCGAGCATTTATACCTTATGGATTCCATATAGGTTTCTACCTAGTAAAAGATGCCACTCAAGCTAAGCAGGAAGGACTAAGAAAATTGGAGTTTCGATTCCAGACTGTCCGGTTCTGCAAGAATGACCCAAAGGGTATAGTCTTGAAGCATGCATCGCAAGCGTCGTCCTACTGGCCATATGCCCATGACAAGTTTGAAGATGAGGTCTTCATGAAAAATGATCAGGATTGTGATGAAGTTGTGGCAAGGATGGCCGACCCTAAGATGACTAGGTTCAAATCCATGAGCCTAGATGAACAAATGGCGATCCTATAACAATAGGCTCAAGGGGCCCTCAGGGCCAGGGCAGAAATGATAGTGGCCGAAGTAGCAGAAGGCCCCTAGGTAGTGGCCAAAATATAAGAGATTCCCTTGGTAACCCCAGTGCAAGATAGAAGTTCCCTCGAGGCTCAGGATGCACGGGAGAGGGGGTTACTTATGTTAGAACATGTGCAGTGGATAATTGATCAACTGCAAGATGAGCCGGACATCATAAATGTGGAAAGGCTCCCTGCCGACAACCTGGATGAAACCTAGACGGGACCAAGTGACCCTGAATTCATAGAGCTTGATGAAATTAATGGGTTAGATGACTCTGAATTCACAACGCCACTGACTGGATCACCGACAGGTTTTTTGGCTCAGCCAGAGACTGTCGGAGCATCGAGGAAGACTAGTGTGTCAAACCCCTTAAGCAAGCTGATAAAAATATATGATGATGATGAGAGCCTGAAGGTATCCCTTGTGACTCTCGTGTGCATCGAAGAGGAAAAAGAGCCAGAGAAGACATCTTCCTCGGTTCCTGATTCTCAAATTTAGGGACTTACACAGAGCGAAAAAGAATTCGAAAGTGCCTCAGACACTCAACTTCCCAATTCACTAGAAACTCAAGTGGACAACTCAAAGGATGAGCCAGGCTTGGGAAAACAAAGTAAATAAATTTCGCAGCAGGCAGTCAATGTCTCAACGATCGATGATCAAGCAAGTACCAAACATAACTACGATTCCTCAATTTCATTCAGTACTCATACCCCCAATGACCGACAGACAAAATTCAAGCCTTCAGAACACAAGGAGGAAGTTCGAGAACCTAGCCCTGAATAAGTGTATACCGTTGGGATTTTAGGGAATACACTCACATGGGGGGATAAATAGATTCCCAAACCTGTGGATGAAGTAGCCGACGTACATGCTATATATTATGATCTAAAAAGGAAGGATATCGTCTAAAGAACCACCAAGAAGAGGAGGATCACGCTAGATCGTTCCATCCTCATCACTACAAAGGAACATCTGATCAACACAGAGCATGCTAAGACGTCCGAACTCATTGGCGCAGGGATGGCGATCACGGATTCCACCCTGGACAGAGCTAAAAGGGACAAAGAGGAGCTAGCTGTTGCTTTAAAGGAATTAGAACATTTGTGCCACTTGGTGAAATACTATCAGGACACCACGGAAGCCGCGGTGTACCTAAGGAGAGAATTCAAGGAATCCTACAACAAGTTTACAAATGAACGATACCTATTTACTGCAAGGATAGCCGAACTCCAGGAAGACACCCTCATGTCACTTGCGACATGCAAATATATGGAGCGATGGTATGAGAAAGCACAACAAGCCATGGAGAGAGTCAACTACATTGGTGCAGTCCAACATGGCCGAGATACAGAAGAACACATCATTCGAGTGTTGAAAGAAAGCAATATTGATCGCATAAGGAAATTGGTCGAGTATTGGGAAAAAATGGCTTGGGAACCTCACCGAGAAATCCAAGAGAAATGGGAAAGGTGCAAGAAAAACTAGATCAAGATCAATCGGGTGATGAAAGACATCAAACTCCCCGAGTTTGGCATGCCTGATGAATTTGTCGACTTGTGTGACATAGTCAAATTGCAAATCAAGCAAGACTTAGCATGGGCAGAAGAAATACCAAAGGTGGAAGACATGGTGCCAGTTCAGGTGCAACAATTTATGGAACACTCGATCAAAGCTCGGGCTATGCTGCAACATTTAAGTTCCAATCTAGTCAAGTATTGGTCACATGCGGTAGAAATAAGAGAGATTTACGCGACCCTGATGGAAAAACATAGATTCCCATACGCCAACACCTGCGAGGAGCTGTTCATCAAGTGGTCAGAGTATGAGAAGAGTCACCCTCTTAAGTGATATCTTGAGATGACTCTTAGACAAACTGAAAGGAGAGAACACCACGTGGTGAATTTTGTTTTACTTATCTACATTGTAGTTGTTATTTTTAGTTAATTTTATGTTATAAATAGGAGCATCGACTGATTAGTTAAAGGTCGATGGTTGTTGCAAAAAACTCTCATTTTTGGTTTTGTTAAGAACTATTTCAGAGCTGCCATTTAATTGGGAAGTCGTTTTTGGACCAGAGACAAGTTGTGTTTTCATCAAATGCATGTATGATTGGATGTGGAGAAGAATTATTTCCTATTTCATCTCATGAATGGATGCAGTAACGAGTAAGAGCTATTAAATCTATTGATAAGTTATTTGATGCAATGTTTTACAGTTCTTTGTTTAATGATGAAAATGAATCATTGTGTTATTATGTGATTGATGATTAGAGTTTAGTGAATTATTTTACTTGCCATTATTGATCACATGTATGTTTTCTTTTGATAATTCATATCTCAACTAGTAATTGGAATACCCGCATGGTTAAAGTATTAGTACCAGGCCTTTGGTAGACGAGCATTGTCTACATGTTAGAGTGTAAGGGTTATCACAAGCTCAACCTCTTCTCCAGTAGTTAAATTTTTCTCCCATTTTGTTTCCTAGTTGGTTTATACTGGCCCTATCTTGTATCAGTCATGCCTACGAGAAAATACAAAAAGAGAACGTTCAAACCCAAGTAGAAAGCATTTACAAGAAAACGTAATGCCCATCAATTATTTTGGCCAGATCACAAGATATGGAGAACCATTCCACCATTAAACACTACAGAGTCTAATTGGGCCTTGGTGGAAGGTTTAGTTCCTACTGTTGAGTTAAACGGATTTAGGACCCATCAACAGAATTGGTGCTAGAAGGAGGGCGATGTGAATGAATAGCTGAATACATATTTCACATAATATTTCAGACAACCTGTAGATTCGAAAGAACCCACATGCATGGATAGTCAGTCCCAAGACAACCCACACACGTTGAGTACTCCTGAAACGAGTAACTCACCCCAACACGAGGAATAAATCCTGTACCCAGACATACCTTAGGCTCTCCCTCACAAGGAATTGAATCAATTCAGAAAAATCACAAGAGCATACGCTCGACAGATCTGTGCGTTATCCTTAGCTCAGATACTTCCTCAAAGAAAACAAGTAAGAAGACAAGTGGTCGACACCCTCATCAAAATCAAACATCCTCTTAATCTAATCCTTGAAACATGGGCCGGTAACTTCTACGAGCCCGATGAGTTTTTGGAAGAAGAAGGATTTAACTTGGGATATGAAGACATGGAAGATAACCATGACCATGATGAAGAAGGGGAAAAACCACCTCAAAATAATCAACCTTGGTTGGCAAGAGACGCTTTGGCCATCCCTGGACAAGTACACAATCTGCCCCGACACCCAGAAAAGTTACTTCCTAAATTTGACACCGAAACGTCAAGATTACCTGAAGACCATATCAAGAAATTCATACTAGCTATCATACTTATGAATGTCCAGCATGAAGATGTAGTATGCATGCTATTCCCCTACATGTTCAAGAATTCGGCTTCCATGTGGTATTTTAACTTACCTGTAGGGTCCATAACTAGTTGGACGAAGTTTCAGAAGGATTTTTTAGATAATTTTTCCGAAGAAATCACTACAGAAGCTTTGATGGCGGAATTGTTCGCCGCCTCCATGATTTCTAAGGAAAGGGTCAAATAATTTATCAAAGATTTACCACCATCTTAAACAAATTCCATCCCGAGGCTAAACCTACTAAGGAATTGCAAATCAAAGTATATGATAATGCTGTTCCAACTTCTATTTCCATGTTTGTGAAGAGGACAGCCAAATGAACTCTGGCCGAGAATTTTGAAGAAGCCAAAATGATAGAGTTCCAAATGAAAGGATGCAAAGAAAGTCAAGTTTCCTTAGTTAAGAAATAAGTTCAACCTCCTCCCTGAAGAGGACTATTACTTACTAGACCCCCAGGGAAACAATTAGAACAAGCTCCTGAAAAGGGAAGTGGAGACATAGAGGACCTACAACGCATGGTCAAAAATCTATCAAACGAAATCATAGACATGAATAGAAGTGAAGGGGAGGGAAACCAAGGCCAAAGTCCCTATAAGCCTTTCTTTAAAAGGAATCCACCGTTCAAAGCATATGAACCTCCCCCAACCAACTTAAACATCGATATGGGAAGTTTAGCATCTGACTCTTTCTGCACTTATCACCAAGAGAACCACTCTAAAAGAGACTTCCCTCAATGGGTGCATGCCATGAATTTGATGGCCAATCGGTTTCTATATGAGGTCTCCCTAACTAAAAAACCAAGAGGGTCAACTATAAATATCTCCAATCAGGAAGAGGCTGATCCACCAGAAGAAACAACCATGTTGATATGGGATCCTGACCTAGATATGCCTTCCGATGACCCGTTTGAGGTTCAAGAACCACACACATAAGTCTTGGGTGTGAAAACAAGAAGTAGGTTTCAACCTGTCTCAAATGACCTTACTACGACCCCAAATCCGGGAGGAAATCTAGCTCCCGATCACCCGAAAGTACCTTTCTCCCCCTGAAGAAACCCTATAAACATCCATACACGGGAATCACCCAAGATGGATTACAACATAGTTGAAGATTTAAGAAGTTGAAGGCTAATATATTAGTTATGGACATATGTAGGATCCCTCAGCAAAAGGACTTCCTGTTACAAGCTTTGAAATCAGTAGAAAATCCTATGACAAGCACTGATCAGGGACAAAATCCAACTCCCATAGATCTAGGGAATAAACCAACTGTGAACGCCTCCTCTGAAGATAAGAAGGGAAAACCTTTTGTCCCACTGTTCCTTTTAACGTTTGAAGGATTCAACAGAATTCTCCATAACTATTTGGTCGATTCAAGAGCATATTCTAATGTTATGCCACTGTCTATTTGCAAAAAATTGAACGCAGACCCTCTCAAAAGTGACAAACATGTAATAAAACTAGACAGAACCCAGGTGAAAGTCATGGGAGAACTCAAAGATGTAATGATTAGAATAGCAACACATCCCAAGTTTGTGCAAGTGATTGACACCATTGTAGTATATATCCCAGAAGCTTATGTGTTATTATTAAGCCGATATTGGTCTGAGAATTTAAACAGATACTTTAGTACAGACTGGGTGCACCTTTGTCTACCATTAAAATGACACAAAAATATGACCAAAATTGATAGGGAAAGATATATGAAACATACTGTCACTGACCTAGAAACCCTAAATGAACCCTCATCGACAGAGTTCCCTGTGCTAGGAAATTATTCCTATGATTCCTACTTCTAGAACTTTGCCCCTCTCACATCTGATGTCCCTCTTACTCAAAATTCCAAAATGATTTTTCATGAAGAATTACCGACGACAGCGGAACAAACCCTCTTCTGCTAGGAACCTTTGTTAGAAATCACAGAACAAATAGAAAGAAAAGAGGAAAGTAACAGGAAAGAGGGAGTTGATACATTTTACCCACAAATTTGGACCCTATATTTTGATGGATCTAAATCACAAGAAGGGTCAAGGGTAGGGTGTATCCTCGTTGATCCGAAGGGAAAATGGAATTTCCTGTCCTGTAGACTAGAATTCGAATGCACCAATAACACTGCCGAGTATGAAGCTCTAGTAAAAGGGTTAAATAAATCCATAGACCTTAACGTCCAAGAATTAAAGGTTTTCGGAGACTCCTAAATCGTTGTCATACAAGTAAGGAATACTATACATTGATATTCTCTGCACCTAAAGAACTATCAACATGAAGTGCACATGATAATAGAGCATTTTGAATCTTTCAACATTACATCGATTCCTAGAGCAAAGAATATTCTTGCTGATTCCCTGGCCATCGCTGCCTCAAGGCTGTTCCCTCTAGAATATTGTGAAGCCTCCCAGTTCACTATGGAGCTACTCTACA
>SNQJ01S0073696.1:20409-37804 GCA_010110895.2 Picea sitchensis
AGACCTTTCAAACCTGAAATCAAACACACTCCCTGCAATGGCATACTCACAATATACAATTGCAGCATAAAATGAACACACACACAGACATGCATATAATAACAGAAATTGCAGGAAAAACTGCTCTCTATTAAAAATGGCAAATGTCTGTATATTTTACAAGGTGTTCCTCGAGCTCTCTCTCTCGGCTCTCTTTTCTGCTCCACATGCATACTCTCCTTCAAAATGAGATCTGAATATCTCTTTTACCTGAGGGGCTCTTAGCGCTTCCCTCCAAGATTTACCTACCCTATTGATTTACAATCAATGACTGTCTAGTCCAGCGTATGGATCTAGATCTCAACCAATCTACAATAAATGCCTATCTTATCTACAGCCTGCGCAAAGGCATAGATTTCCTGGCTCAACAGCCTAAGACATTTAATTACATTCAATACAAACATGAATGAGGTTGTGCCTCCTTTTCAGCACATCAATGCATGCGCGCTGATGTGGTTGGTTGGCTGCATTGGAGAGATGCTCCTGCATCATTTTTAAATGATGTTGGGTGGATTCCTACTTGAAGGGGCATTTTTAGAGGTCATTGGTTGAATTTAGAAGTTCCTGGGTGAATTTAGATATTGTCGGATGTGTTTAGATGTTTTCTGGATGTCTTTATAATTTGTTGGGAGAAATTAGATGTTGTTGGACATGTTTAGATGTTTCCTAGGTGTTTTTTAGATGTTGTGGGTTGTCCAATTCTCCCTTTAGATATTTTTCTTCATCGATGGTTTCCAATTCTCCCTCTGAGATTTTATTTCCACTGAAATTTGACCCAAATTATCCATTGAGTAATTTTCTTTATGGTTGGTCAATTCATTCCATCAGGATATTTTCCCCTTCCTTATTCGACCGACTTCACTTCTGCTTCACTAGAATTTTTCTCTAGTGGATTAGGATTTTCTCTTGGTTGATTCATCTTCTTTTGCGAACATGGGCTTGGTAACTGATTTATGAGAATAATTATAATCCATTGTACAAAATTCTATTTAGAGACCCGATATTGGATATCATTTTGAGAACAAATAATTTTCACTTCATCGACATCTAGTTTCTTGTGTGTGGACAGTACAAGAACAAAGAAATGGTTGTGTTCTACAGGGTATAAGTAGGGAAAGGATTTGCAACGGATAGAGAAGAGATATTATAGAAGAGCACAAAGGAACAGAGGCCTAGTGGCTTTTGTGTAGATAGAGATCTATATATAAGACTAAGACTGAGAACAAATTTTAAATTTCCGCATAGTATCTATGTTGGTGAAGTGAGTGGGCTATAAGACTCCTTGATTATGAATCATTGTTCCACCATTTTTCTTAAATGAATATTCATAATTTGTTATGCTCACTCCATCGAATTTATTACTAGCATTGAATCCTCATAAGCATGTAGGATTTTGAATTTTTTTTTCCTTTATCGCCTTTAGCAAGAGCCTATGTGTCATTTACTCTACATAATTGTTTGATCATTTACCTAGTGTAGCCTTAATTTTGACACTATGACTTTCAGAGAGGAGTAAGACACATCCAACACTACTTTTATTTTCTAAGTCTTGTCTTGAACCATTAAAAAGTCCCCAAGTTTTATCTTTGTTAATATTCAATTCATGCATCTCCCTTTCACTTTTCTATACAACTAGTATTATATATGCACATGATTTTTCTCTAGTCTAACAAGATATCTAAAAAGTACAGATCCCTTTCTCTTCAAACAATAAATAATTATGTGCTAACCATACCCCCCAATAGGTAATAAAATGGATTGGTCACCATTATTTAAGATCCTTCTTGCACCACCAACTCCTAAAATGGTGTTTTATAATTTCCTCCATCTATACCTCCCTTATCTCTATTATCTTATCAACTTGCATCTATATTTTTCTGGCATATGGACACCTTACTATAAAATGGAATGTGTATTCCCCATATTTTATGCACAAAATGCACAATCCTAGTCCCTCCTTGGTTATTTTTGCATGTTTTCCCATGCTATGATATTATCCTTGATATCTATCTACTAAACACCTTAGATATCTTTGTATCTTTAACCTTCCACAACTTATTTCATCACCAATATTTGTTGGCTTCCTCTAATTAGATGTTTTCTTGATATCCCAACCTTGTTGAGGAGTATCCAAGTGTTTGATTCTTTTACAATTTTACTATGTCTTCTTCCTCATATATTTCGACATGTGATTTCTTTGTAGGGTTCCAACATAATCATTCCAAATGACAACATTCTCATCTATTAAACCTAAATGTTTTTCCTTTCCCAACCCTGTATCCATATGATAGTATTTTCCCAATTTGATGCTTGATTCAAAGTGAAAATGTCTTCATCCTATAGACTTTAAATTAACCTACCAGGTAGCCTATATAAATTTATGCACCCCACCTAGGGATCCAATCCCACCCTTACCTACACCCCAAACCCTACCTTCCATATTAACCATATCCCCATAAAAGGAATTTTCCATACCAATGCTTTCCAATGGGTAGAGACATTACTAATGGACTTCCTTTGATTCCTAATCCAATCTACTATTGTTCTTGTACTTGTGTATTTGTATACAATATCTCTTTCCATATAATTTTTTGAGTAATAACTCTCGGGGAGTCAAACAATCTTTTATAAATTTTTCTACTTATATATTAATTAAGCCTAATTAAGTTATATTATTTTAATGAATTCAAATAAGTAAATATTTTAAAAAGAAAACAAATATAAAAATAAAAAAATAATAATAATAATAAAAAGTTATTTTAAAATAATATTAATTTATGTTTTATAATTATATTCGTTTTGAAATTTATTAATATATAAATATATATACAAATATCTATATAAAAAAATAACCTTGGGGCATCGTGGGACCTCACATGAGGCCCACGTGCCCCCTCCCTCTTTTCCCGGCTATCCAAACCTAAAATAAAATAATCGTAAAAATAGAAGGCTATACAAACCCTAAACAAACCCTAACCCCGAATTCATTTCTTCGTTTTCTAATTCCGGAACATGGTTTACCTTCTCAGCTCAGTGCTTGGGAATTTGGTCTCGGCTTGCTCGGCTTGACATATAGTGTAAGAGAAAATTCCTCTTGCAGGCTCTTCTCTTGGTCGTGGCTTGTTCGACCCGACGCTTGTGCGTTTGGGCGTTGGCTTATATTTGTTTTTTTGTTTCAAAGGCATTTTGCACAAAGGCTTCATCGTGGGCTCCTCCTCCTTGATAGCTTGGTGTTCGGCACAAGCTTTGTGTTATATGGCAGGTTCTTGGTTGTTTCCAGAACCGTTTCAGAGGTTGTGTTGTTTTGTGGATTTTGCTATGGCGGTGGCGCTGGATATATGTTGTCAATGGGCATGTGTCCAATGTTGAATACCCAAACCTCTAAACTCGAGTTTGGGTAGATTGTTGGGCCCAAAAATTTTTTATTATTTTGATTTAATTAATGGTTTTTTTTTTTGGCCCTAGCATTGGGCGCTGGCTTGTAGACCTGTAGTGCACTCGTTATGCCCCTGGTGGGATCTCTTCTCGGCACTCTGTCTCGAGCTCTGGATAGGAGTTTGGCTGGTGTGCTGATCTGGTGTATTTTTTTTTTTGTTTTGGTTTATCATATGAAATACGTTAATGGTTCTATTAGCTTACGACATTTGAAGATTTTGGCACTTTAATTCGAACCTAGTACTTAATTTCAATATGCTGGAGAATTATTTTTTTTATATATAAAAAAAAATTGGGAAGACGCGGGTTACTGTAAAGTGGCCCTGACTGTAATATCTGGTTCCATACTTTTCACAGTAGTTTCATTTCTGGGAAGAACATGTTTCCTATAATATTTACTTACAGGGCATATATAAAAACATAGCCTTCAGTTTTTCTTCCAATTGTCATCGGTTCAATTCTCATGGACTTGTTACCGCCTGACCCATCCGGGGAATTGGTGTTAGTTTATGCAGTTGTTGTAATCGGTGGCATCGCAGGAGCTTCCCTCATGCATTTCATGTCTTCGAATTTTGAGGCAGTAGGGTGCTGCTACTGCAACAAGGTAGAGGAAGAGAGGAAGAGAAAGAGGAGAAGGATTATCAAGGGTAATTTCATCACTTGCACTACTACTGATTTCTTTATTCGAACTGGAAATCTCAAGGATAATACGGATAAGGATGGTGGTGTCGCCAACGATAATGGTCTTACTGGAATTGCAAACCACAACCATGAGCATCGACAACCCCCTGTCAGTGACCCCTTTAACCCAGCCAAATGTAAAGGGTACTTGCTGGCTACGGTGATCTAGAGACCATGCCCTTTACTGTCTTGTTCTGTCCCATGCAGAGACTACTTCATGTATATATTTTTGTTTGTTTATTAGAAATTACTTCAAAAAACACTCCCTGCATTGGGGCCGCGTTGTATATCAAAAAATTCCATCATCTTAGGGACCCAGTCTGAGGGGTATCTATTTTTAAATATTTCCCCAGGACCTGCACCTGGCCTCGCCTAGTTTTCACATGCCTTTCAGGTGGGGCATAGTACATATCATTGTTGTCAAAATTGGACTTGTTAAGGGAGCAGATCAACAAAATTGGACTTGTGACTACATAGAGATTACAGGGTTCATGCAGTGCACAAATGAATTTCTGAGCCTAGAGACTATATTTGTGGAGCCATCCACACGTAATAACCTCCTGTATGTGGACTGCACTGTCAACCATCCCAAGTAGCTTCAGCTTGTAGCTAATTGCAATTTTTCAAATAGCTATTAGGGGTAGATACTGATTTTGTGATTCTCTGTATTTTAAAAAGGAAGAAAATAGTTAAACCAGTAGATGGCGCATTTAATCTTGTAACATTCCTTGTATTTTATATTAAAATTTACTTTCATGGATTGGGTTTTAAAATCATTATTAAGAAATGGCTCTAGCCAAAATTCTTTATTTATATAGATCTTTAATATATTTCTTTTCATCTCCATACAATTAAAATTATGAAAAGTACACTTCTAATCATCTGATGCAGCTATAGTCTACAGGGTTTCAAAGTGCAGATTAACATAATCAAAGAAAAATAACATTAGAAGTAACACAACACAACTCTTTGTTAGTTTAATTGAAGCTAGCGTTAAAATTCACTTAATACTTCCACTGTGTAGAATATTATGGGCATATTGTTTATAACTAACAAAGGAAATGTGTTTTTGGCTTGCAGGCTAGGTGGGACTGGAGCTGGAGCTTGGATTTTCATCTAATTAAGGGTTTCAGGGTTTCACCATAACTAAACAGAAGTGTTTAAACTCTGGGTGGGGTTTGTTTAAATTTCTGGGTGGGTAGGTAGGCCCTTGGCTCCAGATTTTGAACCAAGGCTCTGATACCATGTGTAGAGAACTGACTTAATTAAATCCCAAAATTTCGTACAATTAAACATATAATTCCTTTCTTTGCATAAATAATTCATACACCATCATATAAGCATAAATGTTCAGCAGAAATTTAAAATTATTCCACAGCATGAAAATAACTCAGCAATTCATAAATAAAATACCTGCTTCTGATGCTAATTCCCGTCGATATGGTTTTCCTTTCCCTGCTGCCTTGCCTAGCCTGATGCACTAACCAACTCTGCCCAAACCGACTAACCTCCCAACCAGCGAGGAGTAGCATGTCCGACTCCCTAGATCCAGGAAACCGAAAGGAATCCTAACCCCTGTGCCCAAAACCCCCAGCAACCCGGTGCCCCCTGCAATGGTTCACCAAAAACTACAGAACCAGAAAATCCCCAAAACCAAAACTACAGTCTCTCATCTCTCATAATTATTCCTTCCCCCTCTTCTCATCATCCTCCCATAATTCTTCTTTCCCCCTCTTCTCATCATCCTCTTGTAGGACTCTTCCCCCGTCATATCTTCCCCTTCACCGACTCTCCTCCCCCTCATTAATTTCCTTATCCCCTCCATTTAGTGTTTCTTTCCCCCCTTTCATACGTAAGTCTTTAATAAATTAAATTATTAACCCCTTTAATTATTTACTCAAATAATTAATGAGTCAATTAATTAATTAATTAATCATTGACATATACGAACAAGTAATTAATAAATAATTAATTAGTTAATATTATTAAGAAATAATTATTGTTTAACTAACATATTAGGATAGTCAGATTATCAAATTAATTATAATTAATAATCCCTATGCTTCTATTTACCCAGGGTTGTTACAAATTCTTTTACAATGTTACTATGTCTTCTTCCTCATATATTTCGACATGTGATTTCTTTGTAGGGTTCCAACATAATCATTCCAAATGACAACATTCTCATCTATTAAACCTAAATGTTTTCCTTTTCCAACCCTGTATCCATATGATAGTATTTTCCCAATTTGATGCTTGATTCAAAGTGAAAATGTCTTCATCCTATAGACTTTAAATTAACCTACCAGGGAGCCTATATACATTTATGCACCCCACCTAGGGATCCAATCCCACCCTTACCTACACCCCAAACCCTACCTTCCATATTAACCATATCCCCATAAAAGGAAATTTCCATACCAATGTTTTCCAATGGGTAGAGACATTACTAATGGACTTCCTTTGATTCCTAATCCAATCTACTATTGTTCTTGTACTTGTGTATTTGTATACAATATCTCTTTACATATAATTTTTTGAGTAATAACTCTCCATAAACTTTTCAATGATGGAGATTTATCAAAGAAATGGATATTCTTCAACCCCTGGTCCATCTTCTTCTTTTGGCTTAGTTATTTCCTCCTATTTAGCCAATCGAAACACATTAATTGGATTATTTCATGTCCACATAAATGTGAATAGCATTTTCGTAATTTTCTCTATGTTAGGAATAGGATCATGGAGAAAGAATAAAAACACATCAAAATGAATGCAGAAACAAAACATAGAAGAACACAATACAAGAGAGAGACATCAATATATGTGGTTCACCATATATGGGCTACACCCACTGAGAAACAACCAATCCTTCCTTTATTTTGTCCAAAACAATGAAGGGATAACACCTACAACACATAGGTTGCAACCTCCTCTTAAATATCTCACATGATCCTCTGTCATGCACATAATATTCTCTCTTAACCACACAGTCTTTAAATATGATTCATTACATATAATGCTTTGGGAAAATACCATAGGTTACCCAATCATTGACCATAATAAAATTCCCCCATAAAGGAGGGTTTACTTGTAGGGAAAAAAAGCACCAACATAAATTATATCATCATATATGAGACCTAATAATGAATGGTCTATATTGGCTATGAAATTACAATATTTTACAAGGAAAATTTCAAAAAACAAATCTCTTCGGGGGTGCTTCCCTTGAACCCCACCAGGGAGGGCTCCAAAAATATTGGCATCTCCCACCCTGGACCCCCTAGCGACAATAGTGGGGGGGGAATCCCACCTACCCCTCCCCTATCAATAACTAGGATCCAAACATGACTGAAACAAGACCTCTAAATTAAGAAGATAATCAGGCTCCACAACCAAGAATCTCCGACTTGGAGATTGATTACAACAACTACATGGTTACTACACTTGTTCAACTATGCTCCAACTTTGGACCTGACAAGTTTCTCATATTCATATTCATGCTTCAAGGCCAATTAACTGAGAAGGAAATTATTTTCTCCCTGGTTACTACCTTCATTAACATGTCTACAAGATTCTGGCTAGTGTGCATCTTTTTCAGCTTCAACTATCCATCTTCTAAAATTGGTTGGATGAAATGGTACCTGAGATTTATATGTTTGGTCCTAGAATGGAAGGAAAATATCTTTTAAATATGAATGGCATGGTGGTTGTCACTATACAACCTTCTATTCTCCTGTTTTTTTCCCAATTCCTCCATAAACCTATGTAACCATATAATTTCTTTACTTGCTTCTATAGAAAAAAAATACTATGCTTCCATTGTTGAAAGTGAAACAACCTTTTGCAATTTTGAAATCCAACTTATTGATGTTCCACCTAAAGTAAAAACATACCCTATGGTGCTCCTCCTTCCATCTATATCACCTGCCATGTATGAATCAACATATCCACGTAGAATAGTGTTTGAACCTCCAAAACATAATTCTTGAGTAGTAGTGCGTACCTCTCAGATACCTAAGAATCCACTTTATTGTCTTCTAATTCTCTTTACCTGGATTGTTCATATACTTTCTCATAACTCCCATTACATGTGATATATCTAGCCTTGTGCACACCATCGCATACAACAAGCTGCCAACTTTTGATTAGTACGAAACCTTGGGCATGTAGTCTATATGCTCATGTGTCTTGGGACACATATCCTTAGTCAGTTGAAATGGTTCAAGACCAAAGGTGTAATAACTGGTTTTTCAATCTACATTTTAAATCCTTCCAACACCTTCTCTATATATTCACCCTGAGACAATGTTAATTTCTGATTTTTTTTGTCTCTTGTTATTCTCATACAAAGTATTTTATTTACAACACCCAAATCCATCATCGGAAATGAAGTGAATAATTTTATTTTGATCAAATGTGTATCTTGCATGTTAGACCCTACAAAAAGCATGTCATTTGCATACAATAACAAGATAATATAGTTGCCATTATCTAGTCTCTTAAAAGAAAAACAGTGGTCAGAATGACATCTACTACAAGATTTTTTTTTCATAAACCTATCAAATTTCAAATACCACTACCTTGGAGATTTCTTTAGGCCATACAAGTTCTTCTTCAACCTCTATACTAATTTATATTTCTCTTTGACTTCATACCCTATGAATGTTGCATACAAATCTCTTCCTCCAAATCCCCATGGAGAAAATCTATCATTACATCTAATTGTTCAAGATGTAAATATTCTACTACCACTAGACTTAAAATACTTCTAATTGAAGTCATTTAACAAAAAGAGAAAAAATTTCATCAAAATCTATACCTTTCTTCTATGCAAACCCCTTTACAAAAAGTTTTGCCTTGTACCTCCTTTTAACTCCATCTTCTTCCTTCAACCTATAAACCCATTTATTCTGTAATGATATTTTACTTGCATGCAACTAAAGCAAGTCCCAAGTATGGTTATGTACCAAGGAGTCCATCTTCTCTTTCATGCCTTGCTCCCACTTCTTTCTGGTTTCTACCTGCATTGCTTCTTCATATCTTTCTGGTTCACCAAAATCGATCAACAATAAATAATACATTGAAGGAGAGTATCATTCAAGGGGTCTACTTAACCTAGTAGATATTCTAACAGAACTTGCAGGAGTTTGAGATACATGTTGCTACTATTGTTGTTGAACATTTTGATTGTATGCCACCTTTGGAATTCCACTTTCTGTGATTTCATCAAGCACTGTGTATTCCATGTTTTCCTTTTCTTCTTTCTTTCTTGCAATTGATCTTTGTACATGACCTTCTCATTGAAAATACCACATCTCTACTCCTTATGATTTTCATAATCCCATAAGCAATAACCAAAATTGTTAACTCCATATCCAATAAAAGTACACTTCTTGGATTTTGCATCAAGCTTTGTTCTCTTTTCTCTATCAATATGGACAAATGCTTCACAACCAAAAGTATTTAGAAATGAGTAACTTAGCGTTTAACCTATCCATGCCTCCTCTGGAATGCCACCATCCAAGGAACTTGAAGGACCTCTATTTATAAAGTAAATAGAAGTATCCATGTCTTATGTCCAAAACTATAATGGAAATCCTGCATCGAATCTCATACTCCTTGCATGCTCCATGATTGTCCTATTCATCCTTTAAGACACACCATTTTCTTATGGTTCTCTTGGAATTGTCTTCTCTCTACAAATCCCATGGTATGAACAGTAACTATCAAACTCCTTACTACAGTGTTCACCTCTGCTATCTGATATGAGACACTTCAACTTATTTTCTATCTCATTATCAACCAAAGATTTCCATTTCTTAAAAGTATAAAAAACATCATATTTTTTCCAAATGCAATAAACCCAAGTTTTCCTAGTCACATCATCAATAAAATTAACATAATAATAAGATCCATCAAGATATGATACCTGATAAAGTCCCCATACATTTGTGTGCAAACTCTAACTTTTTACTCTTCTTTTCCTTCCCAACTCTGAGAAACATGACTCTCTTCTATTTTCCATAAACATAGTGCTCACAAAAATCCAAATCAACCTGCTTCAAATATGGCAACAAATTTCTTGAGTGGAGAATCTACATCCCCTTCTCACTCATGTGCCCAAGCCTATGATGGAACAATGTTGTATCCTCTCTTGTAGAATATAAAGAAATATAAAAGTCAACATTACCAATTCATAAATACAACGCACCTACCTTTTCTCTGTTTTCTATTATTAGTGATCCTTTGGTGACCTTATATGAATTTCTCGTAACTGTATTACTATCCAACTACCCTTTTGAAATTAGATTCCTTATTAAATAAGGAACATGCTTCACCTCTTTCAACAACCATTGGTTTCCATTTTGTAATTGTATATGTATCTTACCCTTTCCAACAATATTACATGGTTTATCATCACCCAAATAAACCTATATAAAATCACCTTGAACATAATCTTGAAAATATTTCCTATGGGGTGTGGCATGAAATGAAGCCCCTGAGTCTACCACCCAATAATAAATAATATTGCAACACATCACCTGCTACATTTGCTTCTTGATTATTCTCTTATTTTCCATCTCCTTGTTTTCCTCTTCGAGACCAACAATATTTCTTCAAGTGTCCTTTCTTCCCAAAATTCCAACACTCCAACATCCCTATAGATTTGCATATTCCCTTCTTATACTTCCCATGATTCCATGGGATCTTTCCTCTCTCCCTTTATATTCCCTTATTATCCACATTCAAAGCATTACCTGATGTCTCACAGTTCACCTATGATTTTCGTCACATTTACTCACTAAGGAAAACACCAACAACATTATAAAATTTTAAATTTTTTGAACCAAAGACATAATTACTCACAACCATGACCAAGACATTCCATATTTTTGTAAATGAGCAAAAAATAAAAAATATCCCTAACCTCATCATCAAAGTTTACTCCTACATAACTTAATTAACTGGTGACTGTGTTAAACTCATTTAAATTGTCAACGGTAGACCCACCTTCTAACATCATATTAAATAAACACTTCATAAGAAATAACTTGTTGGATGTTGAGGGTTTTTCAGACAGTTTAGTCAACTCCTTCATCAGGTCTTCCATTTTCTTTTCTTTTGAAATGTTGAAATCCATCGACACTGCCAGAAACATATGTACTATTCCTAGTGCCTTTCTGTTAATAACATCTGATGCAGGAGCATCGTAAGAAAGCACATGTGGAGGATAGTTGGATATGCACCAGCACATATTTTGAAGAGATTTTGAATTTAAGATGAAACATTGATTTAATATCTGGAGAGACATAAGTGCTCTTAAATGTTTTGGAGATTATAACACAGATCTTGAGCAATTTCTCTCATCTGTCAGTTGTAGACATTTAATGTAATGAATGTAAAGTAGATGTAGGATTTAATTTGATAAGATAGATTAGATTTGTAGGAGGGAAAACTCGAGAAATCTCCCTCGTATGTATTGTATAGTATCATTATTCCTGTACGAAGGTAAGTAAGTAAGAGTTAGAATTTGTAGAGAAAGAGAGCATAGGAGAGCAGAGTGGAATAGAGGTTGTAAAAGGCGGTTGAGAAGATATCTTTTATTGTAAAAACCCATGTACAGATGCACTTGGATTAATATAAGAATGCTTTGATCCAATTTCATGGTGTTGTTATGATTATTGTTTACATCTATTGAATGGTATGTTTACAGATTGCTTATATACTCTTTTATGCATTTGTTTCAATGATTTACGTGTTTGATTTCATGTTGAATGTATGAGATCTGTGAGAGGGAGAGAATGAGTTTCAATTGTTTCTCTTCCTGATAATTCCTACAAGGAGTGCAGTGAAGGTCCGCAAGGAGTGCATTGAAAATATTTTGAGTTTTATCTCAGAAAATATCAAGAGGGATAGAGTTAGTCTCATACCCACAGAAGTGAGAGAATAACACAAAGTCGTGCAAGGTGTGCGCAGGCCAGGTTGAAGTCCTAGACTTTTCCAACCCAAGGGAGTAGTTGAAGAACTTTTGTTGCAAGGAGTGCATAGAGTTGGAAGATTTCATATAATCAATGATTATCATGAAGGCCGCAAGGAGTGCATGCAAGATTCCATAGGATCCTTGAGTTTGCAGCCAGAATCAAGCTCAGGAGGGATAGAGACTTCGAAGAGTTCGAAGGAAGGACGAGGTTTGGAGTCACCTCGCAGAAATCAATCTTAGGAGGAGGGGCGATGAGTTATTTGGCCAAGAAGTTTCAAAAAATTGAATGGATGGTTGAAGTTTCTCGGAGGGAGAAACGTCGATTTTCCATGGACCGTTGGATCCAGTGGATCAGCGGGGAAGTTAAGGCTAAGTATCTTTTAACACTAGCAAGTTCGGAGGATTATCAGTCGTCAGATATGGATCAATGAGAACTGTTGATCTTGTGGTTTTGAATTTCATCATTTTGGAAGTCAGGAGTGTGGAGGAGACAACTACCCGAAAGTCGTGATACGTGAAATCTCGACGCGATTTGGACCGTTGGCTCATGGAAGAATCTGGACCGTTGATCTGTGGCAAATAAATATCACGATTTCGGATATTGGGCGAAGGGAGGAAAGCTACATTGCATACCCCTGATACATGAAATCCTGACGTGCCCAGATGTTGGGCCCTAGGTTACAGTCAAGGGTCACATCAGGATAATTTAAGGGAGGAGCTAAAGACCCGTTAGCCTTTTCAGGGTTTCAGGTATCAAAGGAGTCAGGGGGACTCGTAATAGAAATCGCAAAGTTGCGAAATACAAAATACCTTTTGGGTTAAGTCAGTGGTCGCGCCAGTGGTCACGTGGAAGTGGAGTTTCGCGCCTAGTGCTTGTTCGCACAGGCATAACTTCTAATAAGGACCTGTGGTTATATGTGTTGAATATTCCAATTGGGAGTCAAAGAGATATTTCGGCTCTTAGGAATTTAAAGATCCAAATATCGGGAGGTCAAGCAGACCCTATTGAGGTAGGGGTGTTGCATCAGGTGGTATCAAAGCTAACAACTTTTTTTTCTGTAGAGGGAAGATAAAGGACAATTGTGATTTGAATTTTGCGTGGATAGATTGAAACAATGCCACCAAGAATACTTCAAGAGAGACCTATTCCCTATCCATCCATGGAAAGGGAGATGAGAGAACTCTGTGCTCGATTGGATGCCATGGAGACAACACAGAGGCAAACACCTAATATTGGAGATGTCAGTGAAGTAAAAAATGAAAACGAGGTTGGAGCCAAAGAAGAAGTTGTAGCCATAGATGTTGTAGAGGAATGTATATTCAAGGTTGTTGCAAGAATAGGGGCCAGAGAAAAATTGGATATCTCGATGTATGAAGGCAACTTAGACATTGAGGATTTGCTAGATTGGTTTAGAGCTCTGGATAAATATTTTGATTACGAAGATATTGAAGAAGAAAAGAAAGTAAAGCATGTTGTCACTAGACTAAAATGGCATGCAACACTATGGTGGGATGAACTGCAGGCAAACATGCGTTGTAAAGGAAAACAAATAATTAAAATCTAAGACAGGATGGTCACCAATATGAAAGCCAAATTCATACCCAGATATTACCAAATCAAATTGTTCCAAAGAATGTAGAATTTGAGACAGAAAGGGATGACAGTGAAGGAATACACTGAAGAGTTTTACAGGATAAACATTAGAGTTGGTCATCATGAAAGTGATGATGAAAAGGTTTCTAGATATATGAATGGCCTGAGATATGAGATTCAGGATGATATGAACATGGTAAAAATCAGGAATGTGGAAGATGCTTATCAGATTGCTTTGAAGGTAGAAGAGAAATTGGCCAGAAAGCAAGGTCAAAGGGGTAGAGGTGGAAGTTAGAGCAGAGGCAAAGTAATTTCCCAGGACAGAGTAAAGAAGCCCAAGGATGAAGAAAATAAACCTCATAACCACCCAGAAAGGGGATGAAACTCATAGGGAAGACAGTATGTTGACATGAACACTTTTCCTCAAGCAAGAGGAAGAGGAAGAGGCAGAGGTGGTGAAATAAAGTGTTTTTTCTGTGGAAAGATCAGACACAAATCTTGGGAATGTCCTGATAGAAAAAGAGATGGAGGAGACGAAGCTCACATTTTAGAAGCGCAAAGGTGAAATGTTGAGGCAGAAGATGTAGAAGGAGGGATATCCTTAATGATGAGGAAAATTCTCTTGAAGCCAGAGAAGGAAGTAGAGAATCCATTCCAGAGGAACAATTTGTTTAGAATTGCTTTCAAGACCAAGGATAGTGTATGCAAGGTGATAGTGGACAGTGGAAGCATAGATAATCTAGTATCCATAGAGATGTTGGAAAAGATGGAATTGGAGACAGTCACACATCCAAGCCCATACAAAGTCTTGTGGTTGCAAAAGGGACATCAGGTAACAGTCACTAAACAATGTTTAGTTGAATTTAAGATAGGGGGTTATAGAGATGAGATATTATGTGATGTCATTCCCATGGATGTATGTCATCTTTTTTTGGGGATGCCTTGGCAATATGACAGAAATGTTGTTCATGACGGAAGAAAGAACACCTATACCTTAGAGAAGAATGGTAGGATGCATATGTTGCTACCAATTGAAGACAAGAAGGTGAAAGAAGAAGAAATCAATACTATACTTCTCATGAGTGGGAAGGAAATTATGGATGAAGTCAATAAATATGAGGAAATGCAGTTTGTTGTGGTAAGAAAAACTAGATTCATCTTGACCAGTACTTCGATAGATGATCTACGTGAGGAAATCCAGGAACTGCCGAAGAATTTCACTGATATAGTGGTGGAGGATTTACCTTGCTCGTTTTCGCCCATCAGAAGTATAATCCATCACATCGACCTTATACCAGGAGTGATTTTACCAAACAACACATCGTATAGACTGACGCCGTAGGAGAATGAAGAGGTCAAGAAGAAAGTCCAGAATTTGATGGACAAAGGGTTGATTAGAGAAAGCTTGAGTCCGTGAGTTGTGCCAATAATGTTAAGTTTGAATAAATATGGTGGATGGAGGATGTGTACAAACTCAAGGGCTATAAACAAAATCACCATTAGGTATATATTTCCTTTACCCAAGATGGATGACTTGATGGATTTCTTGAGTGGAGCAAAGTGTTTTTCAAAAATTGATTTGAAAAGTGGATATCATCAGATTCGAATGAGGGAAGGTGATAAATGGAAGACAACATTCAAGATAAATGAAGGAATTTATGAATGGCTTGTCATGTCGTTTGGTTTGACGAATGCACCAAGTAATTTCATGAGATTGATGAATGAGGTCTTGAAATATTTCATTGGGAAATTTGTAATTGTGTATTTGGATGATATATTGATCTTCAATAAGACTGATGAAGAACATTTGAGACATCTAACTCTAGTGATGGGGAGGTTGCAGCAAGAGAAGTTGTTGATAAATATGAAGAAGTCGTCTTTCATGAAGAAAGAAATCACTTATTTGGATTTTGTGATCTCTTCGAATGAGTTGAAGATGGATCCAGAGAAGGTAAAAGTGATCAAAGAATGATTTTTTCCCAGGAATATCTTTGAAGTTAGAAGCTTTCATGGACTAGCCAGTTTTTATAGGAAGTTCATCAGAAATTTTAGTGGGATTAGTGCACCAATGATGGACAGAGTCAAGAAAAGGCATAAATCTTTTCATTGGATAGAGGAAGCAAAGAGAAGTTTTATGTTGTTGAAAGAAAAGATAACCAAACATCCAGTTATGGTTCTGCCAGATTTCAGAAAAACATTTCAAGTCAGATGTGACGCAAATGGATTTGCGATTGGAGCAGTATTAAGTCAAGACAATAGACCAATAACATACTTCAGTGAGAATATGAATGAGAACAAGGTGAAATATTCCACGTATGACAGAGAGTTTTATGTAATCATACAGGGATTGAAGAAATGGAGGCACTACTTGGTTCCGAAAGAGTTCATTTTGTATAGTG
This sequence comes from Picea sitchensis, assembly GCA_010110895.2. Taxonomy (NCBI): domain Eukaryota; kingdom Viridiplantae; phylum Streptophyta; class Pinopsida; order Pinales; family Pinaceae; genus Picea; species Picea sitchensis. The sequence continues at coordinate 36,539 of SNQJ01S0073696.1, forward strand.
ACAATCGTGCTTTACAATTTGTAACTAGACAAGATAAATTGAACCAAAAACATGCGAAATGGGTTGAATTTATGAAGAACTTTACTTTTGTTATAAATCACATTTCTGGAACTACTAACAAGTTTGTTGATGCATTGAGCAGGAAATGTTTGATTCTGTAGGAGTTTCATGTGAAGACCTTAGGTTTTGATAGCCTTAAGGATATGTACAGAGATGATTCAAATTTCAAGGATGCTTATGAAGCATGTGAGAATCCTGTTCTTAGAGATAGGATCCAATGGATTGAATATTTAATTCAAGATGGATTATTATTCAAAGGAAATCAGTTGTGTATCCTGAAGAGTTATATGAGAGAAAACCTTTTAAAGGAAAAACATAGTGGGGGATTGGTTGGACATTTTGGCCATGAAAAAACATATGCGCAACTGAAAAGTTTGTATTATTGGCCAGGAATGAGGACAGATGTCAAGAAATTTGTCAACAGATGTAGAATTTTCCAACATGCAAAGGGGAAAATACACATTGTTGATACCAAAGAGACCATGGGATGCGGTAAGCATGGATTTTGTGTTAGGAATGTCGAGGAAACATAGAGGTTGTGATTCCATATTCATGGTAGTCGACAGATTCTAAAAAATGGCACATTTTATTCCATGTCATAAAACCAATGATGCAACACACATTGAAAATATGTTTTTCAAAGAAGTTGTTCGACTTCATGGTTTACCCAATAGTATTGTTTCAGACAGGGATACCAAATTTCTTGGTCATTTCTGGAGGACACTATGGAAGAATATGGGGACAGATTTATCTTTTAGATCAACATATCACCCTCAGACAGATGCATAGACTGAGGTAGTAAATCAAAGTTTAGGAGACTTATTGAGGAGTTTAGTAGCTGAACATCACAGTCAGTGGGATCAGATTCTACCGGAAGAAAAAATTTCATATAATGATTCACCTAACAGAAGCACAAGACATAGCCCATTTCAGATAATGTATGGAATGCATCCAAGAGGAGTATCTGAGTTGAGAGACTTGGAGAAGAATGAGTTCAGAAGTGTTGGAATGGAAGATTTTGTAGTAGAGATGCAGGAGCTCCACAGTAATATTAAAGAGTAGTTGCAAAATTCCAACTGGGAATACAAGAACAGAGCAGATCTGTTAAGGTCCTAACCCGCACATAGGTATATCAATGTATTCGGATGTAATAAAGGTCAATATTAATAAGACCTTTCAATAAAATAGAATAAGGCGGATGTAAGA
>SNQJ01S0073696.1:41349-51406 GCA_010110895.2 Picea sitchensis
AACTAAAAAAAATATACCTCTAAATCAAGAAGATAATTAGGCTCCACAACCAACACTCTAAGATGCCTTTAGGAATATATGCAAGTGTGTGTCAAGATATTACAATTGCTTCCAACACAAAATTCACCAGGGTTATTCTTCCTACACTTGATAACCGTTTTTTACACTAGTTATTTATACATTCCTCTAATTTTAATACTAGCCATTCCCAATCTGTATTCCCATATCCATCAAGGTTAAGAGGAAAATCCAAGTTTTTAAATCATTCATTGAGATTTGTCCTTGTTGGGTTCGTGTTTTGATTATTTTATTTCGATGGCCAAATCCTTTTTGCATGTGATATTACATATGTTATGCTTCATATTATCCATTTTGAAGGATTCTCAAAGGTTTATATATCAATTCACCATGAATTCACACCAGGTATGTATAATTGGTGTTTTTTCAATGATTTTGTGATCAATTCAACTCAGTTCTATGTTTATGAAGATCTAATGTATGTTTTACTTGCAACAGGGAGGAATCGTGGTCTGATCCTCCATATGGTACCTCTTCTGGCACTTCGTTCAACACTTGATATGGCACGCGATCCGATACTCCATCTAGCACATGATCCAACACTCAGAGTGCATTAGAGCTGGTGGTTGGTACATTAGCAGCCTTTGGTGGATGAATCGAGGATCTGGGTTTTGTGCCCCCTCGTTCCCTCGATCTATAGAGCTCAACACACCTTAGATTGGGAAGTTGTAGTGATTGTTGAGTGGCTCATGAAATTGTTATAAGATGTTGTTGTTAGAACTCATTTAATGATTTTACTGTTTTTAGAGGAGGTCGACCCTTCCAATGGTCGAACTCTCAAGCTGTAATCATCTATAAATACCACTACCTATGGCATGACAGAGGAATATTTTTTATTGTTTTGATACAACCATTATCTTTGATTTTGTTCCATACTTTGTTTTCATGCTTAATGACAGTATTGCGTTGATTTAGCCTCTACGTTTTCCTGTTGGAGTGTAGCCATGACTTGCTGGGGGGGCCACTAGTGGTCTGGGTGATTGTGTATATCAGTATATATTTACATTCATATTGTTTCTTATTTAGAATTTGAAATTGTCTCTTTAATGTATGTATTTCTCAATTTTAATTGTGGTGTGTATATGTTAATTATAAGTTGTTAATAAAAAAAAATTCCTTAATTGCATATTGCTTGATTGAATTGTGTATATCATAGAAGGGTGTCCATGGTTATGTCTTGTTTGCAGGTTGTAGGAGTTGTTTAATTGTAGTGTTATGTATTTTTCTTCTTAGCTATAAGCTACCCTGTAGGATACTAATTTAGATAGGTTCATTGAAGTCTTGATTAATTACTTTAGTTATGATAATTTTGACAGAGCATTAGTTGAGATTGGTTCTTTTGACAAAGCATTAGTTTAAGATTGGTTTATTTGTAGCTTTGATAGATTAGTTGTTTTAAGATTTGATAGTTTTAACTTAGATAGGTTTAATTGCAATTTCAACTATTCCATGTAGGTTTATTTTGTTTATTGATTTTTCCTCGGCATGATAGGATAGAAATGGATTTTGGATTATGATTTCTAAAATCATTTTGGTTATTTATGAAGTATGATTTTTAATGATAGATTAGTTCATTTTGGATTATGAAATCACAGTTATGAATTTGAGTTGTACTTTCTAGTTGGCATTAATCAAGAGTAAGAAGTTTGCACAGAGTGAATTTGAATTAGGATTTTTAATTATGAGTTTATGAGTTTATAGATTTGCTTGAGTTAGTGATTTTGAATAGAGTAATTTTTAGCAGTTGATGATTGATGTCTGATGTTTAGAAATCACATGGAATCCAGAAATACTTAGTGTTGCTTCTATGATGGAAACACTTTACTTAGATTGCCTTATCCATAGTTTCCATTTCTTTGTAGAAGTCAACATTGAATTAATTCCTTTTGAACTGCCACTAATAGTCATATTCCATCGTGATGTTATTCGACACCGAAGACACAATCATAACCTTTGAATACTTTCTTTCTTTTTACTGCAAGCTAGAAATAGTTTTGATCAATTAGAATTTGAATACAATCATAACACTTTTACTTTTGATTAAGTAGATTAAAATGTATTCTTAACAAAATAGAAATAGTTATGAGTTCTTTTTAAGAATAGAGTTCACTTGTCAAAATAGTTTCGATAGATTAGTTGTTTACTTGCTTACTTGCTCAGAGATAGATAGATCAAATAACTCAGAAATAACTTACTTGTTGTTGCTTACTTAAAAAGAGATTGAATAGATTAACTATATTTTAAATAGATTGCTTGTTATTTGCTTATTTAGAAATAGTCCATAATTCATTGTTTGAGGTTACTTAGGGTAAATAGTTCATAATTATAGAATTACTTAAAGCTCATTAATTGAAGGTTGTTTTGCATAGAATTTGTTAATTAACTAGATTTGAAAAATGATCTCTTTAAAAAGTAGATTGATAGAGTGTTGATCCCTAGGGTAGACCATCTCCTTATTTAGATAATCCTTCCATTAACTTTTCTGCCTTGGCTCATACAGTGCCAAAACTCTAAGTTTACTTACCTTGGGTTGAAAATTTAATTGAGGGAATTAGTGCATATAGAATACCCATAATTTTTGGCATCGTTGTTGGGGAGTTGTCTTAAGGTAGGAAATAGTTAGAAAGTAGATCATTTCTTAACCTTAGGATTATTTTGGTAGCGGGAGAACTTTAAGACGAGAGATAAGAACCTACGCATCTATTATAGCAGGTTCCCCCAAACCCAATGGTATTTTTTATTTTTATTTTCTTTCATGAACAAACCTAGGGACCCAAAGGGAAGATACATTAAAACCAAACCAAAAATTTCGATCAAGGTTCCTTATAACCTTTTTGTAGGAAGGAACACTCCACCCATAAACTTCGCAGATCGATACCGGAAAATAGGGGTTAGCTCAACCCAAAGAGATAAAGAAGTCTCTGAAGAGACAAAAACTGGGAGCAATATAGAGTAGAAAATTAAAACATCAATAGTAGTGGGATAAGATGCAAGACCACTCGGGCCTTCATCAGAACCATCCAACACAACCTTTGATTTTTCACCACCATCAGGGGACTCTAAATTTATATATCATTGACCCTAAACAGGTGAATACTCTCTTTGGAAGTTCAACCAATATAATTGTTTCCCAAGTTGAAATAGAAAATTTGGTAGTTTAGCCAATATAATTGTTTCCCAAGTTGAAACAAAAACTTTGGCACCAATACTTTCAACCGGCTCGAGTAAAGTCCTAGACATCCAAACAATAGATAAATCTTACCATTGAAGGGATACCTTTCCTGGAAAAGAACCTTGGGATACTTTGTTATATTCAAGGATAAAACCATTTAGGTACTCTCTCTTTGTAAATCAAACTAGTATGGATGATCAGGAGGATCACAACCATGTAAGACACGATGAGGGAGAAGAAGTTGGAAACCAAACAAAAACCACATTCAGGTTTCCAATTTTGGATACCACATAGAATTTCAACATGAAGAACATTCCACTCTCGACATTGCCCACCTTTTACGGTAAAAGAAATGAAGCTCTGGATACCTTCCTATTTGAGTTTGACATCTTGTGTAGGAGCTACAATTACTTGCAAGATTCCCAGAAACTAAAACTTTTTCCTACCACCCTCAAGGATTTTTCACTAAGATGGTTCATTGGGTTGGGAGAGTCTAGTATTAGGTCTTGGAAAGACATGAAAGCTATATTTCTAAAAAAATACCAAGACTACTCCAATTCCAAGGATTCTCGTAATGATATTTTTAAGATCCAACAGTTAGAGGATGAGAGTCTCAAGGATTACATGGAACAATTTAATTAAATCTCATAAAAATCGAAGTATCATGACCTCCTGAATGATGCAGTCATGACTATTTTCCTTAAAGGTATTTCAGAACAATACCTAGATACACTTAACCTGATGGCATTAGGTGACATCTCCCATAAACCATTTACTGAAATCTGTTAAATGTGTATGAATTACTCAAGGAGTAGAGCCAAAACGGGGAAGAGTGTTTGGGATCCTTATAGTAGAAACCTAAAAATAGTTAGTTCAGGTGGTATCACAAGGGTAGAGATAGGAAACCTATTGGAGAACTTCAAAACTGATATCTTAAGTACAATAGGTTCCTAGTTGGGCACCCTAAAAATTAAAAAGAAACAKGAGGAGGAGAATGAAAAAATGTGCATATTTTGTCCAAAATGCAAGAGGAAGCATTCCTCAGGGGAATGCCCACTAGACAATATTCAKTTTGTGGCTTCTGCACTGAAGACCACCCAACTAAAAATTTCCCATCACTTCTCAATTTATTATCCATTTACAAAAGTGGGGATCCTAGGGAATCCTCTTATGCACCTAGGAGGCCATGGAAGCCTAGGATTCAGCCTACATACTAGGATCTACCACCTCAAGTTCCACCCTATTATCAACAACCAAAATAGTGGAACTGACCAAATTGGAAAAACTGGTCTACACAGTATCACCATCCTTGGCTACAAGGATGGAGAGGAGGGAATACCCAAGGAAACACTCAACCTCCACTTTTCCCTATGCCCACTCATCCTTACCCCCAGTTTCCACCGAACATCCCGCAACTTTTTTCAGGTTTGGTTCCCCCACCTTTACCTCATATTCCACAACAACCCCAACAATACCAGAATACAAGATCCCCAAGACCGACATTATTACCGGAACAACCAGTTCCCAACCCCAATAACAAACCAACTCAACCTCTTCACAATGTTGAGATGCAAACCTTCCCAACATATGTTATTTCTCATGTTCCATTGCATGAGATTCAAATAAGGTTGGGAAAAGTTATGGATAGACAAAGGCCTTCAGTAGTCATCCGGGAAGAAGAAGAAGATGAAACTCCCAAACAACCCACGGATGACAATAAATGGGAAGATGTTATCATTCCTAAAGACCAAGAACCAAAGATTTTCCAAAATGAATATTCACAGATTACAAAATCCCCTCCTTATCCAGAAAGATTAGTGATTGAGAAACCTATAAATCGACTGAAATTTGACATTTTAAATTAATTGACGAATATTTGTGTCAAAATTCCCTTGTTACAAGCCATAAAGGACATTCCAATTTATAGTAAGGTGGCCAAAGAATTATGTATCAAGAAACTAGGTAGGAAGTAGAAGGATCCTTCAATAGTACATTTGATAGGAGAATTCTCTGAATACATATCGGAGAAGTTCATCCAAAAAGGATCTAGATAAGGCTAAGAAAAACTCAGAATGCTCATAATGGCTTCAGCAGACAGAAAATTAAAAGTTCCCAAAACTTAGTTAAAATGGCATGGTCGCGAAGAGCGTGTCACAAGCTTCCTAACAACATAAACGGCTCATCAAACGGAGTTACGGATCGAAATGTATTCACAGTAAAAGTTTTGGTCAACCTAGCCCAGACAACAGGGATGAGTCAGCATCTGTACTGTTGACGTCATCATCATTATGGATGAAATCATCGACTATACATTATAAGTGGAAACCACATAGGGCGACACGTGTCATGATGATGTCAACATGATGTCAGCATGTAACATGGAAGCACTAGAGGATGCCATGTGTCACCCGTCAATAGCATTTTTAGGGCTCCATGTGGACCGGTAAAAAAGTGCCACATGGAACCCCCAGGTGATGCCAGGTGGCACCACCCAGAAGGCACCACGTGTCTCATACGGATGTGACATGTGTTGGATTACTGAGGGGGGGTTGAATCAGTAATAAAGCAATTATAATCCTTTTTAACCAAATAATCCAAGTGTTATATCAATGTAGAATTATCATCCAATAATGAGCAATGAACAAATGAACAATCATACACATACACAGTACACTAGTGTTTTACGTGGAAACCCAAAGCGAGAGAAAACCATGGAATGATTTTTCTTATATGTCTTGAAGAATTACATTCATTGGAAGCACCAACTTCCTTTATTTTTCAGCAGCAACTAGAAGGAGGTTCCAACCCCCTAGTTTCTCAGGATACAACCTGAGGGAAGCTCCAACTCCCCAATTCTCTGGCTACAACCAGAAGGAGGCTACAACCCCCTATGTTCTTCGGCTACAACCGGAAGGTGGCTACAACCACCTGTCCTTTCCCCGTCCAACTACCCTGAAGTGGAAGTAGGATGATGGAACCACTATCACACTATCACTGTGAGATATACCATTGTAAATGTGTACCAATAAACCTGGACCATGCATCAACCATGCATAAACCTGTACCTCAACCTCTAATCAACCTGTACCATAAACAAGTGCATCAACCATGCACCAACCTGTACCAAACAACTTGTAATCGGCCTATACCATAAACAAGTGCATCCAACCATGTACCAAGTATGTACCAATAATGTGTAAACTACTCATCAACTATGACTCATCAATATGTACCAACATCATCAACTATACACCTCATGTATGTGGCAACTCATCAACTATTTGTCTCAACCATATACCCAACATGTAACTTAACCAAAATCCCTCATCAATTTCATCATCCAAATATGATTTGTAACTTTTTAATAGACCTAGTGTATATGATCACATACCTACAAACCTTCCTTAACTTTAACAACAAGAGACTAAAATTTTCATTATACTTTTATTTAGTCTCACATGACTAGTTTTGGACTAGTCAACAACCCTAACTTGAAATAATCATAACTTTGTACTTGTAATGAATAAATATTTGAAACTGATACACAATCTTATTCAGTGTTTTTTATACAATTCCTCCAGGTGTCACTAATTGGAACCTCTCAAAAAATGAGTTATAGAAAAAATGGCATACCTTGCTGAATTTTGGCTTATTCTAGAGAGCGAAATTGTAGAGCGTGCCCCACACAGAATATTTGTTGAATCGATATGAAACTATTACAAAGAATAATAAATATTTTAATATAACCAACACATTTTGTCTTACTGAATTTGGATCTGTTGTTTTAGACTAGTTTAAGGACTAGCCACAAACCCTATTTTCCACAAAGTGTAACTCCAAAAATACAGCAACCCACAAGATGAATTTTTTACCACAGATACTTGGATATGTTTCCTCAATGTCAAATAAATTTCATGGTCTGAATCATTCTATAAAAAACGTTACTGCAAAAATGGTGAGATGACCTGTAAATAACATGCCTTAGAAAGCATCATCAAAATAATTTATCCTTCCTTGAATTCTCGCCTTCTTTTCTTCACCTTCCCTCAGAAATTCAGCTTAGATATCTTTTGGTTACCTCAGACACCTATAGATATTCAATATTCTCAAGTGTGATATGAAATGAGAGAGCCTTGTCTCTTATTTATACTCTCCAAGTAGCTTCCTTAAAAACATCTTCTAGGTCACTTTGCCCACTTTCCTTATTTTAGGGTTAACCCACTTCGAATTTCTCCATTAAATTTATTATTTAAATAATTTATTTTTTATTCACTTTTAATTATAATACAATCATCACTTCACTTTATTATTTACCTTCTAAAATATCTTAAACCACTTTGACTGCTTTGACCTTTTGGGGCTTCTAGATGACATATGAGGGTCCTCCAACTTTGTAAGGCCATAACTCTCAAACTGTGAGGAGTTATGTGATGTTCCAAATACCGAAATAAATGGAATGACATGTACTATCCATATAGAGTAGTATTACCTAAAAATATATCAAAAATCATACCATTATCCATCAAACAAACTTGGGTGTCCATTACCCAAACCTGGGTTCTCCAACTTCTCATGGCCATAACTCTCTAACCGTGAGGAGTTATGTGACGTTCCACATACCACCGGAAATGGAATGACAAGAAATATCCATATAGGATAGTTTCACTGAAAAATTCAATGACATTTATCTCATTAGTCCACAAATAATTATGGGTTCTCTAACCATACTTCTAGGATAACTCAATCTGCAAAGCGTCTTCCCGTGAGGGCTTTCATCATAAGGGGACCAATTTGGATTTCATCAATTTGTACTTATTATCAACCATGACAAGACAATAATGATTTATATTTACATCAAACAAACTTGGGTCCATTACCCAAACCTTTGTGCTACCAGGCTTTCTTCAAGGGTTGACATCAGTCACAACCAACCTTAATCAACAATATCCCCCTTTGGCATTGATGGCAACACTCTGATGGAAAAATGAAATTATGTCATGTAATACTAAAGTCATATCACTCATGCTCCTCCTGGAAACATGCCTATGTCCTCTGCATCTATGTGACCATTTCTCCCCCTGGAACCATGCCTCTGTCCTCTACATCTAATGAATCCCTCCCCCTTTGTCATCAATGGAAAAGGTATCTTTCCATCCGGGGTTGCTACCCCTCACTAAATTGTCCTATTTATGGTGCTTGATTGTGCACACCTAAGACATATAAGATAAGAATTCAAAAGAATTCATTTTGGAGTAGAAATAACTCTGAGTCTCTGTTGAAGATACTCAAAGGCTTCTCATGGAAGTGGTTTTGTAAATATGTCTACCACTTGTTCTTTTGTGCCCACATACTCAACTCTGATGTTCTTTTCTGCAACCTGCTCCCATAGAAAGTGATACTTGATTGGAATGTTATTTGTCTTGGAGTGCATCACCGAGTTCTTTAAGATACTGATGGTGCTTGTATTATCACAATAGATTGGAATGGGCTCATCATACTTAACCTATATATCTGTCAGAGTTTGGTTCATCCAAAGAACATGTGTACAACATGATGTTTCTGCAATATACTCTGCCTCGACTGTAGATAAAGATATTGATGATTGTTTCTTGCTTAGCCATGATACTAAACACTCACTCAAGTAGAACGTTGCTCCATTGGTGCTTCGTCAGTCATCAATACAACCTGCCCAACCTACATCTGTGTAGGCAATAAGTGATAGATCCTTTCCTTTTGGATACCATAATCCAAACTCTTTTGTTCCTTTGAGATATCTGAAAATCCTCTTCACTGTTAATATAAGTGATTTCTTTGGTGTTGCTTGAAATCGTGCCACATGTCCAACTACCTGCATTACATCTGGTCTGGATGTTGTCACATATAGTAGGTTGTCAATCATTGACCTGTATTTCCTCTGATCTGTAGACTTTGAATCGTCATATTTTCTCAACTTGCAACTGGTTTGCATGGGAGTGATAACTGGTTTGCAACCTTCCATTCCAAACCTCTTTAGCATTTCTCTGATATAATTGGTTTTAGAAATAAAAATTTATTGGTTTCTTTGACGTATCTGAAGTCCCAAAAATAAGGATAGTTCTCCAAGTAATGACATTTCAAATTCATTCTTCATATCCTTTGCAATTTTCCATCTTAACCTGTCATCATCACTACAAAATATAACATCATCAACATAAACTTCAATTAATAAAATATTACCTTGACTTACCTTGATGTAGAGGTTGTTGTCGACACTTCCTTTTATGAACCTTGCCTACTATAGATATGTATCCAGTCTAGAGTATCATGCTCTAGGAGCCTGTTTTAGACCATACAAGGCCTTCTTTAATTTGCACACATAGTCTGCATTCTCTAACAACTGAAATCCTTCTAGTTGTTCAATGTAGACTTTGTTCAATTTATTCTTGTATACCCACTTTGTGTCGATCACATTCTTATCCTTTGGTCTTGGAACCAATTCCCAAGGGTCATTTTTCTCTATTTGATCCAATTCTTCATCCATGGCCTTATTCCAAAATTCATCATTGTTGGCTTCTTCAAAACAGTTTGGTTCAATTGTATATAAGAGTTCTAGGTGTGCTTGTTCTGGTGAACGGATTCTTCTTCTAGTCTCAATTCCTGCATCTTTGTTTCCGATAATCTGATCTGAAGGATGATTCTTCTATACTTGTCTGCTAGGTGTCTTTGGAGACACTTGCTAAACTTTCTCTTTTGTTTCTATCAGATTCTCTTCATCTTCCTCGTCTACCTCTTTTTCATCTTCTGCTTCTTCTTCGAAAGGTTGTTCCA
>SNQJ01S0073697.1:0-22745 GCA_010110895.2 Picea sitchensis
AAAATTGATACATTATTAGTTTATTTATAGTCATAATTTACAAACTGTAGAATTGCAATTGCAAGTTGTGCATCCAGATATTAAAGAATTGCAAGAGTTGCGTAACTTAATTCTGAGTATATTAAAGGAATTTATCATCTATATAAGAATTGTCGTGTGACAGACATAAATGGGTTGATTTAATAAAGGCATTTACCAATTTAACAAAGTTATTGAGTGCACCTTGATTTTCTTTTAAAAATTTTACCTTGTTATGAAGTAAGATTCATTATATTATAGTTGAGCAATTGTTATTCATTTATTTAGAGGAGAAGTACATATGTTGTGTCTTAATATATATATATATATATGGAGTATTGTTATAATATTTTAATCTAAATACCACTTAAACAATATGATTATAGAAGGTCGTCACTGTTATCTAGATCGATGAATATTGGAATGGAAGTTATTGTAGATGTGATAAATTAAGTGGTTATATGTTTGGAAATTCTTGTAATAAGAAGATAGATGGTAAATGATGAATTTATGTTCTTGTATGCATTTTGATGATGTAAATTTTAGTCTTGAATTTTAGACTAAGAGTGATTACGAGTAGTGGATATCTTCATGTTCCTCAGAACAACGGGTAGTCTCGAGATCTTAAATGGTCAAAATAAATTGAATAAATCCTAGAATTGAGCACTGATTATGTGTCTTGAATGTCTTACCCTTGTAGGGTAGGATTTGGGCGGGTAGTTGATGTTTATCCTTGTTTTCTTTCATGTTATTTGATGTTAGTATTTTCCACATGTGAGACTTATTGATATGCTTTTGAAATTAATATATTGAACGTGTTATGAAGTTGATGTTAGTAAGATTAATGATGTTGATTAAGGAAGAGTAATTATATATTATCATTGTATAATAAATGCATTTATTATGTAATTATCTAATGAACTTGTCTTAACTTGTTAAAATAAATAAATACAAAATTTGCTACTTCATTATATTAGCTTACTTTGTGTTGTGTAAGGAGGGGTCGTTACATTCATTCACACTTGTTAGAATATACTAGGTACCTTAATTCCCATTATCATTATTGGTGGGTTGTCTCACATTTGTTAATGGTATACATCAATGAACGATAATCAAATAGTGTCTGACATGGTGCAAACTCGTACTATCTATGGTTTGTTTTGAAGACCTTGGGTCTGTAATAAAACCACCTCTTTTAATTTTGGGGCCCTTCATTTTTGAAGAAATCAATAAGGATGAGTAAAAAACGGGAAAAATTCAAATGCATCACGAGGCAACTGGAAGCTTCGAAAGTGGTGGAAAAGGAAATATTGTGGGTGGATAAAAGAAATAGCAAGCGTGAGTAGAAGTGGATTTGATTTAGTCAATCGAATTTGTCAAAGATTCACACATATAAGTAAAAGGGAGATGTAAAGGGAAAATATTACACTATTTTTATTGTCTCTAAGACTGTAGTTTTCCAATCAGTCTCTATCATTACTGGTGTCCATCCTATTTGGATCCCTATTCTCATGGTCGAGTATTATAATTTTCTCGGTGAGTACCATTGTTGCACATGCGGTAAGTTTTGAGTTTGTATTGGGTTATGAGGAGTTATATCTCATTGCGTGAGATGATGTGTTGAATATCTATGTATTTTGAAGGCCGATCTATCAGATCCATGGTGTATTAATTCTTTTGTATTTTTGTTGCTAATGAAATGATGTAATTGGGCCTTAAAAATTTCTTTTATGGTTATTTGTTATGCTATGAATGGACCTAGAGTTCTATTATGTATTTTCCTGCTTATTTCCTGGTGTTATCTGAATGTTGTTGCAACTTGATGTCTATAGTTAAACTATGGGTCTGAGTATTCTAGAAATAGATTTGATGTTTTATTCTCTATAACTCCCTTCATCATACAAGTCTTGGCTATGCTTCATGTGAGATGTCCTTCCCTTGCAGAAGGTTGAATATGCTAGCATTCCTAGACTACAAACGTACATTTTGTTGTCAACTACCGATAACCCTAGTCTCAAGTTTGTGCCAAAATTATTCTCCTACCCAAGTTGTTTTTGACAATAACACTCCTTTACATGACATTGGTACTTGAGGAGGATTAGTTTATTCATCTCTTTTATTCTATTTATTCTCCTCTGATTATGAGACATAGATCCACTCTGTATATGTTTGTGGCTATGATATCTTATGACGTGGATCCACTGTGTACTCATTTTTCATGGCCATCCTCACTACTTCTATACATATTTCATGGATCGATAGTGTAATTGATATGGTATCCATTCTTTCATCACTCCTATGTATGGGTATGCCTACCTTGGGAAGAGAATAGTCTCATACTTGATGGTTTTGTAGGTTTTGTTCTTGTCTAGTGTTCGGTGAACTTTTCTTGGGCCTACTGTATAGTATCCTCCTGGATTATATAATTTATTTTGGCCATAATCTTACCTTATAACCTCACACATTAGGGGGCATATGTTATAACATATTTTTCCACACCATTGCATGGATTCACTTATTGGCCTGAATCTTAAGTCCATTTCCCACTTGTAGACTTAATTTTCTCCATTTCCTCGTCAAAATGTTTTTAATAAAAAAATCCCTCTCAATATTAATACACTTCCTATGATATGACAAGGCTCATATGAAACTTTGTATATTCTCATTACTCTTCAACAACTAGCATATGCATTTATTTGACACAAAAAAATATAAAAAAGTGAATGTTTGGGAGGAGTTCACAGGTTTCTCTAGTTCATTACCTCCTATAGCTCATGTATAACTAATCCAAAAAATTGTTTGAATTATACATGAATGTCATTGGGTAGAGAAGACAAAATATCCACAGAAGCATCCTTATGTTAGCAAATTTCTACCTAGTCTGCAAGCCCATTCCCCAAGTTTTTAATATTTTCCTTTTCATTTATGGAAAATCTTATTTCTAGAACCTTGCTCATCTATCCCATTCATGAAGAGAATCATTCTCTTTCCTTGAATTGTCTAGATAGATCATTCAGGAGGTACGAGACATCTCCAGTGGCCCAGGTGGAGGAATGATCCGAATTATTTTCGGCACGAAATGAGAGCGGAGATATAATAAAGAAATGCACAGAGATATCACATATATCCAGTAATATAACATAAATATATCAGAGATGCAACCATAAACACAGAGCTACAGTAATACACGATTTCTATTAATGAAAGAAATGTACAGAGACTATAAAAATACAGAGTGAAAGACTCACTAGAATGATGGTAGCTTATCTCTGAGAAGAGATGTGACGGCTACTCGCATTCGCAAGAAGATCGTTACAATGAGGCTCTGGAGGCCTTTTTACAATAATCGGGAATGCCAAAAGTCCTATACATCCAAAAACCTAACCCTAGGAGATGAAGCACCAAAAGTCATGTGGGCCTCGTTTGGGTAAGTTGGTGCATCAACTTCCCGGGGTCGTAACTTTTGCATACGATCTTCGTTTTAGGCATGTGATAGCTCGTTGGAAAGGTATCGTCGAGGAGATTCATTTTGGGGGCTCAATTATGTCTTCGGCTATAATTGAGAACCTCGATCTCGAAAAACCTTCATTTAGGCCCTCAAAATGGCCCCGGAAGTTAAAACCTGCTAAAAATAGTAAATTGCCAAGATTGCCAGAAAGTCGTTTTGAGCCATTTGGAAAAGGTGGGTGGCCACCGATATCCACCTGGATCAAGGAATTCATATATTGGTTATGGGCAGTGCCACAACAATTTTAGGTTGTATCATTCTTTGATTTCATGTTGCTAATATAATGAGAACTCTCCTTCCAGTTCCTATATTATGTTATTGATTTACTTTTGTAATGTATATGCATTTGATTATATTGAAACTGACATATTTGATCCTATTTAGTATAGTTAAGAGTTAGTTGTTGTAACTACCTACTTTGCAACCTTCTTTCTCTTTGTGTGTAGGTTGACAAAGAATACTTTGGAGCGAAAGATTCGAGCAATAGTTCGCACAACAAATCTTCTCTAAATCTTAGGATCTAGGTTATTCATATTTATTCTCATTATTAGTTGATTAGTTATGAATTCTTAACTACTTATTTTGGATAGAGTTAGTTCTTGAGGTGCACAGTCTGTGTGATCTTCTAACCTGGATCATAGGGTATTTATCCCTAAAACTCGAGGTCTTTGTGTGAAAATGATGGATGAAAAAGTGGAAATGGATATATGTGTTCTCAAAAGTGTGTACACATTAATAACAAAAGCATGTTCTTAAGTGCATCTTCATTCTCTATATATGAATTAAAAAGAAGAAGGCCATGATTTCTGTATTTTTAAATTGTGATGCACATTATTAAGTGAAAGGAGGTGTGTTATAGCGTAATGGAGTAGTGCATTGAGAATGACCAGGATGAAGGTGGCTTCCATTTCCACCATTTGCCATTTTTTATAGTGGTATAGTGTCTTTCTACATCATTCCTTTGAATTTTGAGATATTATCTGTCAATTATTATGATTACACTTCTTAAATTCAACAAATTAAGAAAGAAAATAAAATTTATTAATTATTGTTAGATTCTATCCTATAAATTATATTTTCATGGAGATTTCACATGAATAGAACTTGAACCCACCATCAAAAACTGAAGAAATTCCCAATCCTACCTCGACCCAACCACCAAGTGGAAATACAAACATTGACAGAGGAAATGACATTGAAACATTGAGAAACCTAATTGGATATTTTAGAAGCACTAGAGAGCCATCATGCCTTTTTCTCACTACATCTCTTGAGACCATTTTATCTTCCATTTCCAATGTCAAATGGAATTATTTGATATATTTGAAAATAGGGCCAAGAAGTTTGAATAATATATGATGGGGTTAGATATAAATGAGGTGAGATACTTACAAATTTTGAAACAAGAATTCATGGCCTTATTTATTGACCCTTGAATTTCCCAACACCTTATTGTCACACATAAGTGTATTTACATGGACTAGTTCATATTACAATCATTTATAAACAACTATATGGATAGGTGGTTTATGGTTTTTGACAAATGTCCTTGCAATGATAAGGAAGTGTGATTTCGTTTTCTTAGAAAATGGTGGGTTGAATTTTTTTTACATCTCCATGTCAACTACTATGACATTGTTGAATTCCATGGGGTATGTATTGGGGTTTTGCAAGATCGATAGTATTCTACGTGTGACCCATTTAGGGGCTTGTACCCTCATAAGAAAATTCATAAACCCCCTGCCCAATTTATTGGGATTTCAACCTAGATTTTTGATATTCAAACATGCATTTCCTTGACCCATAGTTTACATTAAAATAACACATTTGTTTCTTTATTCCATTAGGAGGGATCTTCAGACAATGTGGAACCTAAAAATATAGGGGCAGAGGCTAGGCTTTCATGAGATGCAACCAAGTCTATTTGGGGGAGGCCATATGGATAGAATAGTCATTCTGATCATAGATCATATGATCATGATATACTCAAGTTGCAAGTGGACTTGTTATGGGCCAATGAAGGCTCTTATTGTTAGGGTATCACAGTAACTCCTCTCATTAGGAGAATAGGTTGTTACTTGTTGTATTAGGGCCATGTTTATTAAATACGTCCCATGATATAGTAAAGTGTGAAATCAATAAATGAAAGTTTCCCTCATTAAAGAAGGTCCATTAGTTAGTGGTTGTGGCCTCATTAGTGGAGGTCCATTCAATAGTTAGGGTTTTAGTTAGTTAAAATATATATATAGTAGTAGAAGCTATGTATTTAGGTGCCAACTAAATAATATTAGATTTGGAGCTCTACTCAGTTGGAATTTCCCCCCTTTAAGATGAAAGTGAACATTGATCTTGAATCTGAATACAAATAAAGGTTTTCTTACTCTTGTTATTTCCATATTCTAGTTCTATTTATATGATTTCCACAATTATATTTCTATTTATATTACTTTGAATATTCCATTTCATTTATTAAGGAACACCACAAGTGGTATCAGAGCACTTTCCTATTCCATCATGTGCCCAAATTTAGAATTTTCTTTTTATGCTACAGATGAATTCTGACATCTTTAAGTAACATATATATTTTCCATTTAGTGGGTAAATATTTGGTAGGGAAATAATACATGAAAAAAACACAAGTGGAATTACTTAGCTGGACACCCTTGTAACCTTTGCTGGTACCCCTTTGAGTAGTACTTAATCATACATCACCTGCATATGGATTTGTCTTTTATATACCCTTGGGTATATTGGAAACCCCCTATGTGCACATGAAACCAACCTTACATCAACCTATCAATCATATTGTTTCTATAGTAGATATGACAACATTTGAGGTGATTACTTTCTAGTACCTAATGTTGGGGAATGGGTGTAACATGATACGAAACAAACAAACATAATTCTAGATAATCAAAGAGGAAACAATTTTTTCAAGACAAAAGGTGGTGTCTAAAGACACCATTATATCACTTAAGCATAATGAATTGTGATCACAACATCACAATGCATATTGGACATCTTATACACAACAACAATATAGGCATGATGATAGTGACCCATCAGTTCTCCAATTTATAGCTTCAAGATATAACCAACATGCTTGAAATAGGGAGGATATTGTCCACATATAACCATCGGTGGTTATAGTTGACTCCATAAAATATTCACTGTCCAGTTGAATCAGTAAGGATGCTTGACCCGACCATCCATGTGTCTAATTCATAGCTAATTGCTCGACTGCTCAATCCACTGATTGAATGTCTTCGACTACTGTCTGACACACTTGTAGACTACTCGACCTATTGATGTAGATATCTGGTTGATCACTCGATTGACTGTTTCTAGATGTAGGTTGATCACTCAACTGACTGATCTCAGTATAAGTGTGTTGAACCATCAAAACTTGATGTTCCAACACCTCTGCATCAACACACGACTCTATAGATTCAGGAGATGAAATTACGTCAGTAGGAAAACCCCCCATTATTGCATCTCCTTGAAGACCAAACATCGTATGGATCCTGGTAAATCTATATTCAAATAAAGGCTTAGTGAAGGTATAAACTATCTGATCATATATGAGCATGGAGCTCAACATGCTTCATCTTACTGTGGGAAACATGGTTTTTAGAAAATTTAATGGAACTCTAATTGTCACAGTAGATTGTATTTGAGGTCTGAACAAGAAAACCAAGTTCACCTAGAAGTTGGTGGATCCATACTACCTATGTACCTACATGAATGATTCTATGGTATTCTTCTTTTGTAGTTGACAAGGAGAATACCTTCTGTTTGCATGCTCTTCTTGTTACATTGATGACCAATCATAAAAAAAAGGGTAATATTATAATACATTTAAACTTTATAATTCCCATACCATCGCTCTGATGGCTTCAGAGTTCATTCACACACCCTCTCCCCTTCACTCTGAAATTTGGACTCCAAAGACCAATTACCAACGAGCATAGCTTAATGTTTAATAATATATTGTTTAAAATCCATTGGTCTTCGCACTCCAAACAATTTCTCCTTTCTCTGTACTCTAAAAAAGGATTTATATAAATATTTACACTTTAAGATGGATAACAGGGAGTATATTGTCCAAGCCTTTAATAAATAAAAAGATATATTTACCAGAATTTTTCCAATAGTGCATAGTGGCTTCTGCAAGGCATGAATTTTGAAACTAGATAAACTTGGAACATTTAAATCCTTTACACAAAAGGGAGGAAATTCCTGACCTCCATTCCTCACGCGCCAGATAGAAATTCATAAATTTAACACGTGAACTTCTAATTCTTATTATTCAAATATTAGAACATTTCGTTGGTAATTTAGGAATTTTACGAGTATTTACTAGGATTTACCATTTGTTCAACTTTCCCTAGAAAACATAGAATTGCACATTTACATTTATAAATTTATGTAATTTATTTTCTTAATTTGTTTTCGAGAGTATTATGGAAGTAAAAATCCTTCATGGTAAAACTATGTTTTTACCAAAATTTGCCAATCTCCTAATTACAAACATTTTATTATTGTTTATAGGTATTAGTCATTATTCCTAAATCTTTCCCTTTTTACATCAAATTTACTGTGTAATTCCAAGTAAAAAAAAAATCTTACCAAATTCAAAAGGAATTTGTTTATCCACAATATGTCAATTTCTAAATTTAATTTTTATTTCAAATTTAGAAATTTAAAGTGCATTTCTCATCCCTTTCCTAATATTTGTTTTAAAAATACTTTTCCTCTTCTTTAATGTGTGGATTTCTCTCTGAATGTCAAACAAAGCTCTAATCTTCCTTCAAGTTTTGAGTCTAGTATATTTTTCAAACCAATAGAGAGGCCAAAGCTAGTTGTATAGCCTTCAAGTTTCTAACAGGAAATTGCAATTTCATAATTACCAAGATGTTTTGTGATGACTATAGTGGCTTGAATTTACTAATATTTGAGGATTAGTTCATATACACAACTACAAGTGATTATCCAACACTCTGCTCCAAATTTGAATAAAAACCCATTACGAAAAAGTTTCTTTTTCTAGACAAGGGAAGGCATAAAACCAACGATAGAATATGATTTCCAAAACTTTACCTCAGATTTCCCAGCCAGCAAGACAATTACAGTCACAAATTTCATTATTTAAATAGGATAATAATTTCTACAATCATCCAGCACATGAAATCCATATTTTAAAATAAACCAGTCAAGACAATGCAAAACTAAGAAAAACATGTATCTGAAACATAGAAATAGTTGGAAACTACTGAAGGGTGATCCATTTTCCACCCAACTATAGGAACTGTTTCTCTTGGTGTATTCCACAACTAGAATTCCCCCATACATATCATGATTCCATGAGAGAGAAGTTCTTCTTTTTCTCAACAAAAACAAGGGATAAAGGTTAGTCTCCTTCTCCCACTGAATCCTGACAGTCCAATATTATATCCACCAAGCAAGAGGGTATGCTGTTATTTCCCACTCAATCACTCAACTTCTCTACAACCTCGTTTATCATCTTGATTAGAAAAAACTTCCCATCAGTTCTTGTACCTATAACAGTTTATCTTCTCAATTCTCCTCCCAACTAGAGAGTTACACACGCTCTTCCTCTTTAGATATGGTCATTAGACCCATTCGTGTGCATCCTCAAACCATGATTTTTCCTCTCCTTTCTTTCCTTCTACAACAGTATTTTGTGGTTCCATTTCCCAATTCATGGGTCAGATCAGGAAGTTTCCAAATGGGGTACATTTCCCATTTTATCATTGACTCTTGAGGAATACTTCACAACTACCAACTTGAATGGTAATTAAATTCTTTAGGAAAATGGATTGTATTGGGTCTAAGAAATTTAAATCCAGTAGAGTGCTAGCCTAGTAGGGTTCATCTCAACCATTACTAGTACCCCTCACCATGTTGATATTATGGTAGCTACGAGAGGTATTAAACCTCCACGTGTAACCCTAACAAGAATAGAATATTTCGGGAAGCAAGAAGAAGCCCTAAAGAATTGAACATAACCCTAGAAGACAAGTCGACTAAAGAAAATAATCAATATTGAGTTTTTATCCTCCAGAAAGAGAAGTTGATCCATACATATAAGGAAGAGCACTATAAATATAGGATTCCAGAACTCATTTGGACACACATAACTCGCAACTACATAAATCTAGTGCGCACTGCAGAAATTTAGTAAGTGTGCAAGTCTGGAGAGTAGCTACAGTTGCAGCTACTGCAACTTGTATTTTCGGTTTTAGGCTTGGAATTTCTCTTGGTTATGGTTTGGAATTTCTTCCTTGTGTGTTATCTCTAGAGAGAGGCATGCTACATTGATTGGATATTAGGCCTAGGGTTTTCTTCCATAATTATTCTATGTCAAGGTTAAGGTGCTCAGGGGTGGCTTTGGCCTATGGTTGGGTGACAGTATTACTATATTGTCTATGGTTAAACGAGCACACCTACTTTTCTAATAGGCTATGGGCCACACTATCTTCGGACATTCTAACCACTGGAAGATAGATTGGGAGGATTTGCTCAGTTATAGTTGTAGTTAAAGTTTTTGTTGCAGCAATGAAACCCTAACCCTCTTATTAAGGCACCTTAACTGAAGATATTGAGATTATTTCTGGATAGCCTAGTGCACCCTAACCTAGTGCACCTCCTCGTACTCTCAGCAAGCTAATAAATCAAGTTTGAGTTTTTGGTAAAAGTCAAGGGTTGACCAAGTCAAAGCGGTCATGACTTACTCTATGAAGTCATAAAACAAGTTAGAAGGGGCTTCTAACTTCAGAGCATGGAAGACATGGATTGACCTCATCTTTTCCAAGAATAAAGTGTTATATATCATGAAAGGAAAGATCTTGGAACCACAATTTGAAGAAGGAAAAGAGTAGGAACCTCAAAACGTTGCAATTATGGAGAAGTTCAAGGACAATGACATCAATGCCATGAGTATCATAGTGGACTCTGTAAAATACCACTTGATACCCTACATCTCTCATCTTGACTCATCTAAGAATATTTCCAATGCCCTAACTAATATCTTCTCAGTAAGAAACATTGGAAAAGTAATGAGTCTGAAGAATGACCTTCGTGACATGAAAATGATTGATGATGAAAGCATAACATCATACTTTGTGAGAATCTCGCAGTTAAGAGATCAACTACAAGCTATTGAAGAAATCATTTCAAGGAACTAGTAGATATAGTACTCAACAACCTTCCCAAGACATGGGATGCATTTTCCACAAGCATGAACACAAGAAAGGAGTATCTCACATTTGAAGAACTTTGGACTTGCTATGCAAAAGAAGAATCAAGGATTAGCAAAAAAGAGAAATCCAAAAAGAAATACGATGATCAATCCTTCACAACAAAATTCAAGAATTTAAGGAATAAGAGGAAGTTTGTATTAAGGAAGGAAACAGATGAAGCATCAGTTGCTGAAGAAAGGGAACCCTCAAAGAAGGCCAATTAGGATAAAACATACTTCTTCTTCTAAGTCAAGGTAACAATATTATTCAAAGTTCTTGTACATACCATTTTACATAGTTTTTGTACATATATTGCATATCTATTTCTTAGAAGATAATATGTTCAAGTGAAACAATACCTATGTAAGAATAACAAGATAATGATTGATATCACGATGACTACAAGTCAAGAAATACAAATGAAAAGATGAAGTACGTTGACAAGCCTTGGTAAAAATTCTTGTGGAAGCTATTATATAAGTAACAACTGCCAGATAAGTCGAAATCATAATCAAACTTGAAAGAGACCCAAAATAAGTCAAAACAGAAAGAAGTCAACAATCAAGAGGAAATTAGAAAAAGACTTGTGACACTTTTCAGAAGGCAATAAGGATGCAAATGAAAGCGTGGACTCTCTTAGATGGAGGGGGTTGATTAAATAATTCCAAAAGAAGAGCATGCATTCATGCATGAAGCAAGGATTATGAGGGAGATAATCCTAAATGATATGATCCATTGAGGATTATGAAGTATATGTCCATGTTCCAATTTAAAGTAGCAGCCATGATAAACAACATGTGTTCAATTTGACTCTAGAAGAAGTCTTCTTCAAAAATAAGCCTTAAAGTATCCTTGGTTGTCCATCTACATCCATGATTCTATGATGAATGGAAGAAGTTGGAATATTCATGGCATATAGAAGAACCCATGGACCCAAGAGCTAAAGAGAGACATGAGTAATAACATGAATATTCCAAGAAATAAAGAAAAGAAAGAACAACCAGTTATTATACCAAGAATCACAAGACTACCAGTTTCGTTTGAACCCACTAAGAAGCAATCAAGAAAAAGAAATGGAAGTTATGATAAAGAACAATGTATGTAAGAAAATGTGAAAAATAATTATGAATGGAAGCATTGCAAGATTCGGAGTTTCTTCAAGAAGGGAGAAGACTATGACAACAACTTGTTCCAGTAAACCAGATATACCTCTTGTAGTATCCATGGATTGGAATTTACATGTAAAAGATTGTTCTTCCCAATAAATCAAGTGAGAAAGAAGTTTATACTATAAAGAGACCCATGTATGCAGATATAAGAATACCTTGTATGGATTCAAACAACTGGATGTAGAGTATCTCATATACAACAGAAGTGTGGTGAAAACTTTCTATGACAAAGATAGTGTATCAGAATAGTTACTCAGAATTCTGGGATGATGGATTACTAATCCATGGAAAACTTTCATGATAACAAAAGAAGTGCTACTTGGATATGTTTTAGTTTGAGCCTTGTCACAATGTCGTGATCTAGAAAGAAACATAAGTGTTGAATTCGACCATGATATATTGTAATGATTAGAGCTATATGAAGCCTTCAAAGAAAACTAGTGTTCCATGATAGACTGAAGTACATTAATATCAAGCATTATATTCTTCATGATGAAGTCCAAAAAAGAGAAGTTGTTCTCCAATATATCTCCGCAGATGAGAAGATAGAAGATATTTTAGTAAATCCTCTGTCCAAGATGAAAAGTTTGTGTACTCAAGAAACAAGCTGGGGATCGTGGAGACAAATTCCTTACTGAAAAAGGAAGAGATTACTCCCAGGTTGGGAGGGAGCACTGATATGTAATTGATTTATGGACAACCATTTTTCAGTTTGAAAAATGGTCTAGGATGAGAAATTCCTTTTGAGTTCGGAAAGTGGTTTGATATTTCTGACGAACAACATTTTCCAGTTCAGAAAATGGTCCATATTGAACAATCATTTTCGTAATGAAAATGGTCTGATAGATTGTTGATGTATCATAGACATCGATTCCCCTTGTGGCCAATGTGGGGGAATGGTCTAGGAAAGTCATTCTTCTTGGAAGTCACTCTGATTAGTGGTCAAGTAGAATGGTCTTCCTCATCAGGCAGTCATTCTTTCAAAGTTCACAGTTGTGAGAAGTTTCGAAGAATGGTCTATTTTGGAGGTCGATGCAGGATGGTCATTTCCATTAGGAAATGGTCCGAATAGTAATTCCCTAGGGAAGACTCATTCTATCCAAGTTTCACTATGATAAGTGTAGGAGGAATGGCTCAGTTAGGTGAATGGTCCAAATTCAACAATCAGGAACAAGCATTCCCTAGGGAAGATTCATTCTCTCCAAGTTGCACTATGATTAGTGCCAGAGGAATGACCCAGTTAGGTGAATGGTTCGTGATCAGAAATCAGGGATAGTTATTCTTCTATGCTTGAGAAGAATAGTCCAGATATCCCATGGTTGATGTTTTACCTTCTAAGGGAATATGCTCTTCCATATCTCATACACGTGAGTGGAAAAATGGCCCATATGACTCGGTTTATATCATGATATTGTTTTATGTAGGTTCATATCAGATGATATGATTGCTATGGAGATTGTATGTATCTAGACAGTAGATGTATGCTACTGTGGTGGATGTATTCCACTGGTTGTGACTATGCGCCACTGATTAAGTTCATGTGCTACTTGGTGTGGTTGTGTACCACTGGATAGTAGTTGTGTACTACTATGGATAGACATAGTTATGTTCTATTGAATGGCATTGTTCTGATTTCCATGAATACTATCAATAGTGTTCGAAATGATTATCAACTAGATGGATAGTTAGTGTGTTGGTGGGACATTCTCCAGGCAAAAAGTGGTCCAGGACATTTATTCTTATAGGACGTATGTTTGGATTAGAATAATAGTCCTTGTATCCCATGGTGTGGCTTCCAACATCTCTTGGAATAGTTATTATTATAGGACATATGTCCGGATTAGAAGAATGGTTCTTGTATCACTCTCTGGAGTGAGTGACTTATCCAACATCATGCCTGATTACTCAGATGGAGTATGGCTTTGAGAGATGATACAATTGATGTTATCAGATGATACTCATGGTGATGATGGTTCTCATGAGATAGAATGTGTGGCTATGATAATGATCCGGATTTAAGAGAGGAATGAACTGATTAACATACTGAATACAATAAACACATAGATATGGAGAATAACACAAATATCCAGTGAACAATATCTTCTATTAAATAATGAAATAGGCTAAAACTGTAAAACTACAGAACTGAAAACTTGCTTGAATGGTGGTATCTATCTCTGAGAAGAGATGTGGTTGCTATGGACACCCATCTGAGAAGAATGGATTATAATGAGGTTCCATAGGCCTTTTTGATATTACTTGTGAATTCCAAAACCCTATACATCCAAAAACCTAACCCTAGAAGGTGAAATGCCAAAATTCATGT
Source organism: Picea sitchensis (assembly GCA_010110895.2). Classification (NCBI taxonomy): domain Eukaryota; kingdom Viridiplantae; phylum Streptophyta; class Pinopsida; order Pinales; family Pinaceae; genus Picea; species Picea sitchensis. Next base: position 14,284 of record SNQJ01S0073697.1, read on the forward strand.
GGGCCCTATGAGTAAGTTGGTGTAATTTGGTACCTCGACTTCCTAGGGCCGTAAATTTTGCATACGACCTCTTTTTTAGGCGCGTGATAGCCCATTGGAAAGGTATTTAAAAGAGCTATACATTTTTCCATAAAACTCTAACTTGCTCTACAATTTTACAATGGAGAGACAAAAAAACAATGTTTAGGGCCCCAAAACGGCCCTGGAAGTACAACAAGATGTGATGACATGAAAACATACAAAATAAGCCAGTTGAATTAGGAAAGAGGCCACCCGTATCCACCTGGAGGATGTGTGGGGCTTCATACAACCCCACAAGTGTAGAACCCATAATTACAATGCAGTACAGAAGAACATGTTGAACAAAAATGGACACTAGGAGCCAGTTGGAATAGGTGGGTGGCCACCAATATCCACCTGGATCAATCCTCCCCCCTTAGGAAGAAATGGTCTCCATTGTGTTGAGTTCCCCCATCAGGTGAGGAAAATTCTGTTGGATTTGGCGCCAGGTGAGCCACTTTCCTTGGTGTAGGAGTTTCCCTGCCTTGACAACATGATAAAGTTGGATCCGCTGCTGGTGAGCTCCCTTGACCTATGTGTCCACGATATGATTAGTGGATGATTGTTCCAGGAAGACAATGTTGATCTTTGTTGATGTCACTTGTTCTATGATCTCATAAGAGTCCAATAATGGTGGAAAATATGGCCAAAGGAGGTCCACATTGAATACTGGATGCAGACCAAGGAATGGTGAAGTGTTGAGCTCAAAATAATTGCTACCCACAACCTTGGTGATAGTGTAAGGCCCATAAAAAAGTGGGTGAAGATTCCGATGGGGGCTGGTGAGACACTCCTTCTGCAGATGTAAACAGGCTTTGTTTCCAACTTGAAATTGGTGTGGTACCCTATGTTGATCATGGCGTTGCTTGTACTTAGCATTGGATTTCTGCAAAATCTCCTTGACCTGTTGGTGGATATGTTGAATCTGCTCAACGAATTTGGTGGCTTTGTTTACCACATACTGATCACGGGAAGATTTTGTTTGTGCAGTGGAAAGAGGGAGTGCAACATCAATGGGTACCAAGGGTTGGAATTGTAGACCAACCTGAAATGGGATATGGTCAGTGGAACTATGGAGAGCCCGATTGTAACTGTGATGGACATAGGAGAGACTCTCGTCCCATGTATGTGTATTATTAGAATTGGACATGCAAAGGATGTGCACAATCATTTGATTGATGACCTTTATTTTTCCATCAGTTTGGGGGTGGAAAGCAGTGTATTTTGTGAGCTTGGTGTCCAACAGAGACTCGAGACTCAACCAAAAGGTGTTGAGGAACCTGTTGTATCGATCAGAGATGATGGTCTATGGTAACCCAAAGTGGACCCACACGCATTCGAAGAAGAGCTTGGCAGTATCTGTCTCTGTGGCATTCTTCTTAGAGGTTGTGAGGATGGTCATCTTCAAAAACCGATCAACGACCACAAACACACAGTCATTTTCGTGCTTGGTGGACAACAAGCTAGACATGTAATCCATTGATATGGATTCCCAAGGCTTCTCTATAATAGGAAGATGGGTATATAATCCTTACTTCTTGATGGATGGATTGGAAATGGAATTGGGAGTGCAATATCTGATATACTTATTGACGTCCTGTTGAAGTTTTTTCCAATAAAAATGTTTCTGAAGAACGACCACAATTTTCTCTATGCAAACATTTCCTAACACCCAATTGTAGTGGGATTCCAAAATAATCTTTGCATGCTCACTTGTAGGAACCTGGAGATGGCCCAAGTGGCATAAGAGTCCATCTTGAATGTGAAAATCAGTGGCAGTTTCTCATATACCAAAGAGTTGATATGTGGTGGAAAATTCGGGATCTTACTAATAAAGTTGGGGCCACTTAGAGGATTCATGTCCACAGGAATGGAACACAGTGGTGAGTGCAACCACAGGGGGGCGGCTGAGGTAGTCAACAACATGATTGGATATACTTGTCTTATACTTGATGTTGAGATGAAACTGTTGTAGGTAGGTGGACCACTTATGATGGTGGGTGTTCTTCAATTTCCCCTATGTTTGTATGAGCTACAAAGGCTTTTGATCAGTGTGTATGATTGTCTCTTTCCCCATAATGTAATGTTTCCATTGATGATAGGCTTATACAATTGAATACATTTACTTTTCATAGGTGGTGTATTTTCGTATAGTATTAGAGAGTGTCTCACTATGGTATGCCATTGGATGCCCATGTTGAGTGAGAACTGCACCCACAACATAGTCAGATGCATCAGTCTCAATCTTGAATGGTTTCTACATATCAAGCAAGGAGAGTGCCGAAGCTGAGCACAAGTGATGCTTCATATCATCAAATTATTTTTGTTTCTCCTTCCCCCATACGAACTTGTCCCTACCACCGCCCTTGGTCACCTGGCTGAGGGTCCATGCAATATGGGAGAATCCCAACACGAACCGATAGTAGAAGTTGGCTATCCCTAGAAATATCTGAAGCTTGGTCAGTGTGGTTGGGGTTGGCCAATCACAGATGACTTGGAACTTAGCTGGATCAACATATACCCCATGCTCATCAACAATGTAGCCCAAGTATTGGACCATGTTCATGCCAAAAGATCATTTTTCCAAGTTGGCATACATCTTGTGATGTCGCAAAGTGCTCAAAACCTGTTGAATATGCCACATGTGTTATTCCCACATTCTTCTAAAGATGAGGATGTCATCCAAGTATACCACCACAAAGGATTTGGTGAATGGTCTCAATACATCATCCATCAACCTCATGAAAGTGGTTGGTGCATTTGTTAAGCCAAAGGGCATGACTAGCCATTCATAAACACTTCTTTAGAATTGAAGGTTGTCTTCCATACATCAGTTGGTTCGATGGGAACCTGATGGTAGCTAGACTTTAGGTCAATCTTATTGAATAACTTTTCCCCCTTGATTTGGTCAAGAAGGTCATCAATCCTGGGAATGGGGTAGCAGTTCTTGACTGTGATTTTGTTTAAGGATCTGTAATCAATGCAGAGTCACCAAGTCTTGTCCTTCTTCTGCAACAGTACAATTGGGCTTCCTCAAGGGGAGGATCTAGGTCTGATGTGCCCCTTTTGAATAAGATCTCATATCTAATGCCTAATTTGGTCATTCTCCATCAACGAGTGATGATAGAATGGTCCATTAGGTAGAGGTGCATCGTGGGTCATATCAATTGGATGCTTGAATTGGTAGTGTGTTAGTACCCCTATAGGTGAGGAGAAAATGTCTCAGTATTCTTCCACGATCATGTCCACTTGCTTCTACTACAAAGAGAGGCATTGTGTAGAGGCTACGGATGTGGTGGAGACCTTCTTCTTACTGTGATCATGGATCACAAAGAAGACAAACTTCCCGGTTTGTGAAATGACCTTACTGCATTTCTTAGCAGAGATTAAAGAAACAATAGTAGGTGAAGCTACCTTTGGGATCCTGTACAATTGTCTACCAAAAGTAATAATAAAATGACAGAGTCTAGACTCATACACAACATGATGCTTCCACAAATACGGTTTTCCTAAAAGAAAATCACAAACTTCAAGGGGAGAAATATCACACGGTACCTCATATTTGAAAGGATTGATGCCATAGGGAAGACGACATTGTTGGCTTACACAAAGATCTCTTCCTTGCCAAAGCCAACCAATGGTGTAGGGTTGCGGGTGCGGTGTCATTAGCAGGTCTAGTCGCTTGACGACCTCTACTAAAATAATGTTCTTCTGACTACCATTGTTGATAATCAAATGAATCAAAGCCCCCTTGACCCACATCTATGAGTGAAAGAGGCATTCCCCTTCCAATGGTTCTTCTTGTTCTCTTGGCCAGACTTTGGTGGTAGCGACAGTGGCACTAGGTTCATTATTGATAATCCGCTTTCCTCCTTCAGGATTTGACTCCAAATCAGAATCGACCTCTGACTCAGAGGCCTTCATCTCGGCCATGAGGGACTTCTTGGAGTGGCATTCTTCGGTGTTGTACCAAGGAATTTTATGGTACTCACACCATTTTCCCTTCTCCTTCTTCATCTTCTCATTTCCCTTCCTGTGTTGTAGCTTGGAATAGTTGTACTGAGGGAGAACATCTTGACTTGGTCCCTTTATATGTGGGTTGAGGCTACCTTTTCCCTGCTTCGTCTATGAGGGGTTTGCAGATCCAAAATCTCATCGTTTATGCTTACATTTTTGCTCAATCTTGACAGCGTATCTATAAGACATGCCCAAAGAGGCGATGTCCATGAACTCTATCTATGTTTGAATGTATATATTCAAAAAACTGCAGTATTTGAGCACCATATGATGCTCATAGTCTTTAATACCCAATTTGGTGGGTAGGGTATGGAAAATATTGGGGAAATCTAGTATTGTCTGGTCCCTTTCTTGACATAGGGTGGTCCATCTGGTGTACTAGTCCTCGTAGCTTCCAACAGGGTAATATTGTTCTTTAATGGCATCCCAGAAGGAATCCCATGTAGGGGCCACCATAAACATTGTAGATTCCTCCATGGAACTTTTCTCAGAGTAAGTATCCCACCAGTATTTAACATGGGGAATGACCTTGAGGAGTGCAAAAGTGATATTTTCCCTATCGGAAAATTTGTGGACCAAAATATATCCTTCGAGTAGATTCAACCATATTTCTACAACATCTGCATTTATCAGTCCTTCAAATAATGTAATATTAAAATTTATCTGTACCTTGAAGAGGATTGCATGGCCGCTTTATGAATATACTTCTCCTATGGGTAGTCATCGAAGTATCTGTGCGAAGTTGTCCATCATTTCATTCCTTTGTTGCGCGAGGGATTCCTCGAGAAACATCTTAATAGGATATCCGGCTCCATTATCTTTCTTTTCATCCCCCATGTGTTTTTTTGGGGATCGGCGCAACCGTTCTGGTATGGCTTGATTGGTTCAAGTCCCAACTTCTTGTACCCAGATCTTGTTGGGGACATGCACGAAGAAAAATAAATGAAGAGAAAACTGCTTTGATACCACTAATCTAGATTTAGGAGAGGAACAAATTGATTAAAATATTGAATACAATAAACATAGAGATATGGAGAATAACACAAATATCCAGTGAACAATATCTTCTATTAAATAATGAAATAGGCTGAAACAAAAAACTGCAGAACTGAAAACTTGCTCAAATGGTGGTAGCTATCTCTGAGAAGAGATGTGGCTGCTACGCACATCCATCTGAGAATAATGTATTACAATGAGGCTCCATAGGCCTTTTGATATTACTCATTAATTCCAAAACCCTAGACATCCAAAAACCTAACCCTAGAAGGTGAAAGGCCAAAAGTCATGTGGGCCCTATGGATAAGTTGGTGTAATTTGGTACCTCAACTTCCTAGGGTCGTAACATTTTCATACGACCTTCATTTTAGGTGCGTGATAGCTCGTTGAAATTTCTTTCAGAGAGCTACACATTCCACCATCAAACTTTGACTTCATCTCTAGTTTGATTGTTGTGAGCCAAAAAAACAACGTTTAGGGCCCCAAAACGGCCCCGGAAGTACAACAAGATGTGCTGACATGAAAACATACAAAATAGGCCAGTTGGATTAGGCGATAGGCCACCCATATCCACATAGAGGATGTTTGTGGATTCAAACAACCCCAAAATTGTAGAACCCACAATTACAAAGCAGTACAGAAGAATGTGTTGAATAAAAGCAAACATGAGGAGCCAGTTAGAATAAGTGTGTGACCACCAATATCCACTTGGATCAAATGATGCTATTGGTTGAATGGTATGTTTCTGCCCAATACCATTACCTTTAAATACCTCCCTATCTAGGAGGGAGTGTTGATATTATGGTATCTATGGAGGTATTAAACCTCCACATGTAACCTTGACAAGAATAGAATATTCCAAGAAGCAAGAAGAAACCCTAAAGCATTGAACATAACCCTTGAAGACAAGTCGGCTAAAGAAAATAATTAATATTGAGTTTTTAGCCTCCAAAAAGAGAAGTCAGCCTAGATAGATAAGGAAGAGCAATATAAATACAGGATGTCAGAGCTCATTTGGACACACACAACTCACAATTTTTGAAATCTAGTGCGCACTGCAGAAATTTAGTAAGTGCGCAAGTGTGGAGAGTAGTTGTAGATGCAGCTACTAAAACTTGTATTTTTGGTTTTAGTCTTGGAGTCTCTCTTTCTTATGGTTTGGAATTTTTTCCTTATGCTCTAGCTCTAGAGAGAGGCATGCTACATTTATTGACTATTAGTTCTAGTGTTTTCTTCCATAATTATTCTCTATCAAGGTTAAGGTGATCAAGGATGGCTTCGACCTATGGTTGGGTGAAAATATTACTATATTGTCTATGGTTAACCGAGCACACCTAATTTTATAACAAACCATTCCCTCTCATGCATCATAATCTATATTTCCAATCACCTTCAACAATTATGAAACAATTTCCATTTTATTTAATAATAGAAATACTTACATTACCTTCTATAGCAAGGTTCATCATTTCCAAAATCCACACATAACCAGTCTGTCCATAGTCTTTTAGAAAAATATAATTATATTTACAAGTTGGGGGAAACAAGGGTATTACAGAGTGATGGTCATATGCGGATAACTCCCTTTCTACAGTTTAAGCTTCATCGAAATTCAACGCCAATGTGTCTATATTAGCTTGCTTGAAAAACATTCCTATGGAAGGGATACAAGTCGCAATGTAGTATTCGATGGCTAAGGATTGTGAAGGAGTTGTGTCAACAATAAAATTAGTTAATACTATGAGAAATCACTAATTTAAATCCTTCACTTTTCCCCTTTTATCCATTTTAATGGCTCCTAACTCTTTATACAAGGATGTGGTTGTTTTTCATTCACCAAATTTTCTAATAAATAACTTTTCAAAGTCTTTTGGGTAGGTTATGGAATTAGGTGGAAGACTAAAGTATCAGGTAGATTCTCTACCAGAGAAAGTGTAAGGAAAAAACCTGCATACCAAATCTTCATTCTGGACATTTAGAAAGAGAGTGGCTAAGAATAATTTTTTTATGTGATCCTCTGGTGAGCCAAGTTTGTCTGTATCAAACTTGGGAAGGACCTTGTCATATTTCCTGGGAATTTCATGTAAGGTTCCTACTAAATTTAGGGCTCCTTCAGATATCCAAGGTGGGATCACTGACCTTCACTCTTTACATTCACCCATGCTTTGTCTGAGTTTAATTTCATGGTTTTCACTGTCAAGGTTATGTTCGAATTCAGGAGGGGTAGGGGGAAAACGACTCAAGGGTACTGGAACCGCTTGTAAAGAAGTTTCAATGAGGTCTTCTACAGAGTCAAAAAACATATTGGGATGTTTTTCTAGTCGTATTACATGGGTATCTTTCATCCTTGGAAGTTATATTTTTTTGGTAGCTTAAAAAGTAATTTTCTGTAAGCACGGGTGATACGACGAGTTATGGTGAACTATTTTTGTGGCACATGAAACCATTTTTTTGTATGCGTTTCAGGATTTCCTGTGGAAATTTCAAAATCAGGGCTCGTATCTTCATAGGTAATCTCATGTTTAGGACTGCTATGTGGGAAAAGAGTCAGAATAGAGTTTCGTTAATAGGACTAACCATAATTATGCAGATCGTTTATGTAAACCATACACTTGGCCCTCCTTCAAGTGCCAATTTTGTTGATGGGGCATAATTCACCCTACAAAAGTAATGGGTTCTCCCTGGTACATAGTCCCAATCAAAATATGCATCATTGTTTTTAGGAGACCCATATGGAGTTTGTTCCGGCTGCCATCATTAGTTACGAGGGTGAAGATGGATGGTTGTGTAATGAAATGTGTAGATGAAGACTATGTATGAAAAGAAATATAATCTAATTCTAATATATCCTATCATATCTAAGAGAGAATTGAATTAACCAAGATGAGTTGTGATGAAATCAAAATCTACCAAAAAACCTCACTCAAATAGTTGAAATGAAGGTGCAAAGTTAGAAACACATGCATACATATATATAACCAAAAAATCCAAATTATATTTCTGCATACATAACAAATCATGATCTCAAGACTTATAAATATGAGAAAGAATAGCAAAATTGCAAAACCATACTGAATGCATCAGATTAGTCTATAAGAAAACATTGTCCTTACATTCCATGTGTTCAACATACATTCCACTTGAAATAGTTCACAACAAAACAACCATACACACAAGTTCTTCTCTCTTTCGAAAAATATGCCCAGAGGGCTTCTCAATATTCATTAATAGAGTATATGTCCTTGAATTAGTTCTCAAGTTTATACAATGTGTAAGAGCCCCTTCATAGTGGATCTATTCTTCTATTTATACTATTTTTCATAATTGTTTTGTGACTCTTTGTATTCCCCTAAAGAAATTGTTACAAAACTGTTCATCTTCCCTCTCCT